>RJWJ010016949.1:0-34498 GCA_004363605.1 Indri indri | reverse complement strand
TCAGTGCAGGGCTCCAGCCGTTCAGATGCTTTCAGACCAACCATTGGCCTTTTCTGCCTACCTAACCTGACCCAAAACCAAGAGGATAATAATCTTGGCCTTGTTTTCCCACTTCAGAAAATCACAGATAGTTATCTAATCTCCAGTCTCTTAGTAGTGGAGGGCAGATTCTGATGCTCAGTAAGGTAGTGATGAAAAGATAATGCCAGAAATTAGGCTGTTAATGGGGAAGAAAAGAGAAGGCTGTGAACAAGACTCACAACTTTCCTGCATCTCCTAGGAGCTCACCTGTGACCACCAGGTGAAAAAACTCGCATTCCAGGCATCTGATCTGGCACCCTACTCTTAAAGGGGTATGTCTTAAACTTGAACGTGCACATGAATCCCCTGATTCAGTTGGGCTGGGGGTGGGGCCTGAATTCTGCATTTCTAACAGACTCCCAAGTCATGCAGATGTTGCTGGTTCTCTGACCACAATTCGAGTAACAAGCCCCTAGTCTACAGGACTAGTTCAAGCTACAGGACTAATTAAAGCTCAAGATTTATATAATTTAAAATATTTGCATGAATATTTGATCTCTTTTTGTGAGGTATGCAATTAGAGGCAGAGATACAAGACCTTAAATTTCAGAACTGTTTTGTAAGTGTTTATAATTTCCTCCCCCAAGTTTCTGTTTAGGCTAGTTGTATAGCAATTTACATTATCTTTCTGATTATCCAAATGCCAAAATGTTTTCTGATCCTAAAGTAATATGGTATGTTTGATGAAAAAAATTCAAAATATATTCAAGCCAGCAAGGCATGAAGATTTTAGAGCTCATCTCAGAAACTTGGTACCTTTTCCTTTTGTTCCTGATGTTCTCATATGTCAACATTCAGAAAGAAAATCCAAGCAGTGAGCTGAGTATCCACCACTCTGGAAGTGGGTCCCTGGAAATCAAAAATGAAGTAGCAGGCCGGGCGCGGTGGCTCACGCCTGTAATCCTAGCACTGTGGGAGGCCGAGGTGGGTGGATGGTTTGAGCTCAGGAGTTCGAGACCAGCCTGAGCAAGAGCGAGACCCTATCTCTACTAAAAATAGAAAGAAATTGGCTGGACAACCAAAAATATATAGAAAAAATTAGCCGGGCATGGTGGCACATGCCTGTAGTCCCACCTACTCAGGAAGCTGAGGCAGGAGGATTGCTTGAGCCCAGGAGTTTGAGGTTGCTGTGAGCTAGGCTGACACCACAGCACTCTAACCCAGGCAACAAAGCAAGACTCTGTCTCAAAAAAAAAAAAAAAAAATGAAGTAGCAGAATTCTTCTCCTACCCAAATTTCTATCAAGACCCTGGTTGGGCTGTGGATTCAGACTCTTTTCAAGTACTTCCTCTGATCTTGCAGAAGGATTGTGGATGGGTGTAGACAAATCCCAATAAGCCCCCAGAAATAATAAGTAGAGAAACTAGTAGTCAACAAAGAGTGCTACTTCTGGGTGCAAAGAAAGAAAATTCCCCATGCTCAAGCCTCTGTAAACGGCTGAGAGATTACCCTGGCCTGGTGTTGCACATCATGCATATGTTTGGTCCATAAAATAGTAGCTGGGACACCTGTTGATCAGTGACTGTGTCTCTGAGGGACACAGAGCAATCGTCACTCTGAGGGACCCCAGCGTCGTCATTATGTGAGCTAGGCCTGCATCCTGGACCTGTTGAGCCTGTTGTCTCACCTCTCAAAAATAAAAGCATAAACAGGTCTACAGTTTCAGAGAATGTGAAAACGGATCTAATCACTGCGTTCAGAGGGAAAAAGGTAATGGTAGAATTTAATGATCCTACAGTTTTCCTTTAAAGTGTTTAGAGATTAGAAACAAAACATACATAATATTTAAGAGAAAAACACAAAATATAAAATTTTATGTTCAATATCATCTCAAATTGTGTAAAAAAAAAAAAAAAACCATAGGCATCAAATCAGGATTAAAAAGAATACACCAAAATAGTATAATGGTTAATTAGCTTGGGGGGTAAGATTATGGATAATTTTTATTATCCTTTTTATTCTTTTCAGTACATGGATTACTTTTACAACTAAAATTCTGAAAAGAACAAAGAAAAGGGAAACGAAGCGACACTGTGATCAGGCTGAAAGTCTCCTGATAATCTCCTTCCAGCAAAAGTGTCAAAATCTCTGTTCAGGGACTTGGGTCTGTAGTTAAGTATTTGATATTTTTGTGTGGTATAGATCTTTACACTGCCTTGGTGATGGTAATAAATTGGAGTGTCTCGGTAAAGACCAAACTCATCAATTTTCCCCAAATCTGTATTTGATTAATTCTCCAAAGGTCCAGGTCAATGTTATTCCTCGAACCTTATTATTTTAACAAAGAAGCCAAAAGGGTCCAGATTTGTCAGAAAATTCATGATCACCATAAAACAGCAAAAGGTCACAAAATGTCTCCTTTTACAATAAAATAGCATATAAGGAAAATCTCTTTTCCTCAACAATTCATTACCCCAGCAGAACTGAGAGAAACCTTTGACATTTCAGATCCTTTTGCTTCAAGGGAAATAAATGTTCCATAGATCATGGAGAAAAAGGACAAACAAATTAATGAAAAACAAATACACTCCTGCAATATACCCAGCCATGCCAGACCAAACACAAGTCAGAGTCAGCTTTTATTCTCAGGTCTTTCTAGTTCTAAAGAGCGACAGTTTCCGTAAGGGCATCAGCACTTTAGTTGGAGAAAGCTGTACACGCACCAAAGAAATACAAATTAAAGAAACATGTGGCGGAAAAACAGAAAGAGAAATTCTGTCATTTCATGCATATTTGACTGTAGTGGGAAAGTCATTGCTGGCAAGGCATTAGTGAAATCTTGAGCTAATAAATGGAAGTATTCTAGAAGTTATTCACCCCCTCCTCATAATGCTTTATATAAAATTATAACTTGACTGAATTCAGCAGTGCTCAATTTTCCCACATTCTAAAAATTCCTTCCTTTAATTCTGCCTCACTCTTGCCACCAAACCTGGTCAAGAAGTAGTTTACGTGTACTGTCTCCATATCTTCAATTTCCATTCATTAACTAATTTTAATACCACATTTTCATTATTTGTTTAGACACAAGCAATGTGGATAAGGCCAAAATTCACTATGACCCTCAGACCCAGTCCCCCTCCACAAAGGTGACCACTGCTAACAGTTTTGTTCTTCCAGAGCTTTTTAGATGTGCTTATGTATGTAAGATAGATTTATGAAATTGTGTGTGTGTGTGTGTGTGCATGTGTGTAATACTATGATAAATGGTATCATATAAAATGTATTTTTTTTTTTTTTTTTTGCCACATACTTTTTTCTCTGAACAATCTGTCTTGGAGCTCTTTCCAGATCAGTAAGTATAGATCAGCAGTTCTCAACCAGGGGCTATTTTGCCCCCAGGGGAGACTGGCAATTTCTGCAGATGTGTCTGGTGGTCACTACCTGAGTGAGGGATGCTGCTGGCACGTAGTGGGTAGAGGCCAGCGATGGTACTAAACATCCCACAGTGCACAGAACGGCCCTATGACAAAGAATTGTCCACCCACAATGTCAATAATGCCAAAGCTGAGAACCCTTGATATGGATTTACTTTATTCTTTTAACTGCTGCATGGTACTCTACAGTTTATTTAGTCAGTCCCATAATGATATACATTTAGATGAATTTTTAAAACATGTCTATTTGTGCCCATCAGTGAGTGTTTTTTCCATTTACTTTTTACCCAGTGGCAATCAGCCTTCTTTCCTAAATACCCCTAGTCCCTTCCTGCTGCTATGACAAAAGCCACAGCCTGGGTAATTGATAAATAATAGAAATGTATTTCTCACAGTTCTGGAGGCTGGGAAGTGCAAGATTAAGGCTCTGGCAGATTTAGTGTCCATGAGGGTTGGCTTCTGCTTCCAAGATGGCACCTCGTTGCTGCATCCTCTGAGGGGGAAATGCTATATCCTCATGTGGTGGAAAGGACAGAAGGAAAAAAGGGATGAACTCTCTCCCTCAAGTTCTTTGATAGGAGCACTAATTCCATCCATGGGGAGGGAGCCCTGAAGGCCTAATCACTTCCCAACAGCCCCACCTCTTAATCCTATCACACTGGGGGTCAATCCCAACATATGAATTTTGGAGGGACACATACATTCAAACCACAGCAGCCCCCCACAGGTTACCAGTGGATGTCCTAATCCCTTGGCTCTTTTTCAGGATGTGCCAACTTGGCCTTTCTGTGACATCTGCCAGTGCTCACCATCCCTTTCTCCTTGAAGCACGTGCCCCTGGCCCCATGACCCGCTCCTTACCTCCCTGCTCCCGCTGCCCCCGTTGGTCTCTGCGGCTGGCGAACACCATAACACCATTTTCTGAGCTCTGTCCATTTCCCAGGCCCTGCACTAGGCATCAGGGTTGTTAAGATGGACTGTGTAGGCCTCTGGTCTGGAAGACCAGCACATACACAAATCAGGCAAAGGGAAGCATCACCTAATCAGGGCATATGTAAAGTTTGGTGAGTGATTGAATAAATGAGTGTAAAAGATTTTAAAGGGCAGTGGGAAATGTTTTTCCTTCACGATTCAGAATTTACTGCATATTTTGTCTTCATGACTACTTCCCCCACAATATACATTCAAAAAAATAAATCAAGACAAAGGTTTTCCTCACATCTTCCCACCGCCACTCTTTTTTTCTGCTTTGAAACAGCAACTGCATTGTTTCACATTCCCCCTACAGGGAATGCACTTGGCCTTTGCCAAAGCAGAGAAAAGACCAAATTAAAGAAGCAACCCTGCTTGCTGCGGGCTGGGGGGTGGGAAGCCACGTTGGCCCTCGGATCCTCTTTCCAACCTCCTCAGGGTGGTGGGACCGTCACCTCCCAGCGGCCCCATCCTTACTCCTGTGGGGAGATTCCAGGAGTGGACTGAGCTGTAACCGCCGCCTGGTCCATGTCTCCCTGGATCAAGGGATCTTAAGCACCTACCTGAAACCTGACAGCAAAAGAAATCTCAACCATAAATCCAACTCAGCACCGAAATTAAACCCTTCAACGTGTGTTGAATGCTCACTATGCAGGCCGTGGGGAGGCAGAAAGATGAATGGGACATGGCCCCTGCCCCCAAGGAGCCAGAGGGGGCCCAGGAGGAGGGCACGGATAAACACCACTTACAGTGCAAAACAGAATAAAGTTAGTCCTAAAAAGAGGGCTGAGCAAAGGGGACTGCTTAAAGAGAAAAGGGGGGATTAGTTATGATAGGGGATAAAGCAAGGCACTTGAAAATTATTTCCCTTCTCTCTTAAAGATAAGAGAAGCTTTGTTTGATGGCGTCTTTCACTTTAAACACAGGGAAAGCGGGGTTTCTGGGAGGAAGTAAATGCCAAGAGGTCTAGAATCTGGAGCGCCATTCTGCTGAGCACTGTGTAGTTTGGGTAGGGCCGGAACCTTCTAGATGGGAGTTTTTATCTCAGATATTTACCTCGGATGTGGGATATTTATCTCAGGTCTTACTAACAGTCCAAGATCGCAGCTGTCTCAGTCCCAAATGCTCAAGTCTCAGCAGCCCTACTTGTATATCAAGGATCTTAATTTGATTTATTTCTGTTCAAGTCACATCATCTGATCCTCAAAAACATACCCATCTATTCCACCAGATGTGACCATAGATGTCTTGCGGGGTCTATGTGTACATTTGTCTTTATTTATATTTCTACTTGCTTGTGTTGAAGTGGGTGGGGTCCTGGGAACATAAAGGATGTAGCTCGAGCATAGAGGCTTTTAGGATAAAGTGCCAAAGCCCAGCTAGACAAGGGCAGAGCGGAAGATCTGACAGATGTGTGGGACTGGGGAGGGAAGGACAAACAGGGGAGAGGGAAGCAGTTAGCTGAACGGGTCAGTGAACAAGGACAACGGTAATCATCCCAGCTATTGTTGTGTTTGGTCCACTAATGGCTGTTTTTCCTTTCTCCAAGTGGAGAACTGATTGAACCAGAGTCTGGAAGGCAGGAAGGGTACTGCTATAGAAGTTCCCAGAGGGCTGTGGTATTCATTTCCTGTTGCTGTGTAACAAATAACCGCAAATTTAGCAGCTTAAAATAACCCCCACTTAATACCCCACAGTTCCCTAGGTCAGAGGCTGGCTGCGCAGGCTCAGTGGGTTCTCAGCTCGGGGTCTCACAAGGCCGAAACCAAGGTGTCGGTCAGGCTGGGCACTTACCTGGAGGCTCTGCGGGAGAATCTGCTTCCACGCCCAGTGCAGCAGAATGCAGTTGCTGTGGTTGCAGGACTGAAGTCCCCTTGCCTTCTCAAGGACTACTGTCAGCTTCTCAAGTCCTTGCCCCGTGGGCCCCTCCATCTCAAAGTCAGCAGAGAACCTTCCTCGCATGGAATCCCTCTCACATTTAGAATCTCTCTAACTTCTTTTCTGCCACAAGCCAGAGAAAAGTCCCTGCTTTCAAAAGGCTCATGTGATTAGGTCAGGCCCACATAGATCACCTCCCTATCGTAAGGTCACTGATTAGTAACCTTAACTGCATCTGCACAATTCCTTTTACCACCCAGTGTAATGTAATCACAGGAGTGACCCCAGGGGGTGAAGGCCATGGAGGCCATCTTAGAATTTGGCCACTCACAGCTGCCCAGGGTGTGGCTCCATCTGACCTTGAAAGGATACCTGGAAATCTAGCACCCAGGGACCAGAAACCTGTGACTGAGGGAAGGTGGGAAGTGACACAGGAAAGGGACAGAAGGGACGTATTCTTCAGGAGCCAGAGGAATTTTGGAGGCAGAATCAGAGGACTATGCTGAGACTTAAGCCCCTTTAATCAATAAGTGGTTTTTTGTTTGTTTTTTTGTTTTTGAGACAGAGTCTCACTCTGTCACCCTGGGTAGAGTGCAATGGCGTCATCATAGCTCACTGCAGCCTCTAACTCCTGGGCTCAAGCAATCCTACTGCCTCAGCCTCCCAAGTAGCTGGGACTACAGGTGCACACCATGACACCCGGCTAATTTTTCTATTTTTTTTTTCAGTAGAGATGGGATCTCGCTCTTGCTCAGGCTGGTCTCGAACTCCTGAGCTCAAGCGATCCTCCCACCTCAGCCTCCCAGGGTGCTAGGATTACAGGCGTGAGCCACCATGCCAGGCCCTAATCAATAGGCATTTTTGTTGAGCAGCTTCTTTTCTAGGCCCAGTTAGGCACTATTAGTAGAATAACAAAGGAGAGAGAGCTCTTGCCTTTTAGGAATTCACAGGCCAGTGAGATTGTATGGAATCTCCTAAACTGGAAATACTGTCCTGGTACAAGTTTACCCTGAGAAATCTATGTATCTTCAGGAAAATAATTTTGTATATTTTACAGACAAGTCTGAGTGCCTGCTGCTGCTGCAGCTCTCGGGGCATAAGAGGCAGGGACTTCAGAGCCAGGGTGGTAGTTCTGAAAGGGACCCTCAAGGCTGTGGCGGCTCCAGCAGAAACAGCAAAGGCAGGGACTAGGAGCCCAGCTCTGTAGGAAAAGTGCCTTCACAGGGAAAGAAGGGGCACCAGGACGCCATCTTGCTTAGATCGACCGTAAACCACCACACATGGGTCGTAATATTATTTCAAAGTATCTCCAGAGATGAGAATTCCTCAGTCGCCCTTATAGTACAAAGTTCTTTATTTTACCTTTTCCCAAAAGTGAATTCCTTTCCTTTTATTCATTCTTTTGCAGAAATAAAACGCAAGTCCTTCACACTTGTCTTACAGTAATATGTCACATGCAGCTTAATTCTGAGCTTTCAACTGAATAATGGTTGGAACTTTCCTTATTACTCAGTAACATCTGGACCTGAGGGAAAAGAGTAAAGTCAGATAAAAACAGACATTTGGAAAAGCCATCTTCAGGAAAATGTGGGAGGAGGGATGGTAGGCCTAAGTACTTTCCTCTATCTTTTTTGACAGGCTGCCACATACAGTTTCACAGGTTGCTAACTGCACAAGGGCACAGCCTGTCCTCCATTTTTAAAATCACGCTTCCTGGCACAGAGAGGGACATCTTGTTCTAATCTGAACAAGGCACTATGTAAACGTGTGCTCTTTGCCACCTGCTCTCTCCTTATCTTGGACCTGCATGCTATAGTGAGATGGGTGAGAAGCAACATAGGAAAAACAGGGAAGTAGCAATAGAGACCAGAAGGAAAGCCAAGGAAAGGATTTGGGGGGAATGTCAATAGGGAAGGATAAAGAGGGGAAAACGAGGTGACAAATGAGGTGACCATCTGATCTCCTGATTAGGCGTATAGGGGAGATGGTTCGCCTTACTCAGCAACCATGAGACTAGAAAATAAGCATTCTCTATAAAGTGACACTTCATGGACAGTCAACTTTGTGAAGAGATAATTGGGTTGTGATTAAACTTATAGACATAGACTAAATAATCCTAACTCCTTTAATTTTGCACATTGTTTTTTATTTGGTTGGTTGGTTGGTTTTGTTGTTTTGGTTTGGGGTTTTTGCTTTGTGTGCCTTTATATATTCAACAACTCTTCTTGGTACTGACTATGTTCATAGCACTCTGTTTGTCCTTGTATATAGTTCTTTGCATACAGTGGTCCTCAATCTTTAGTGTGCATAAAATTCACCTGGGCAGCATGTTAAAAATGCAGCTTCCTAGGCCCTCCCTCCAATTAGCTTCAGGGTCTGAGCTATATTTCAATGAAACACCCGGGCGATTCTGATGAGTCAGAAGGGGCAGGTGGGAAGAGGAAGAACACTCCCAAATGGAGTTCTCAGAACATTTCGAAAAAGGGCTTGAGTTTTAAGTGGGCCTTTAAGAGAAAGGAGAGGGCATCTCAGGTGGGGAAAATATATAAATAAAGGCACAGTGGCCTTCTGTAGTGGCAGACAGCTCAAAAGAGCTTAGGGCGAGATTAAATCAGTATCTCCTCATTGCTTCGTGATTCTTCTTCTGGAGCCACACGTTTGTTCTTCTTTCTTATTAGATTGCTTTTAAGAATATCTCATAAGAGATTGCACATGTACTTGTAAAAAGACATTAATCACATTTGAAATATATGCACTGAGTTATGTATAATTTTAGCTTGATTTAAATGTCTATGCTGTTGAAAAACTATATAGACTCCAAATGGCATCTGATTATTAAATTCAGATGCCAGAGTCTTTCATTAACAGCATACCTTTTTTGCTCTGTATATTTTCCTTCAGAAGTGGCGGGCCCATAGACGTTGCGAACTATATTACAAATCAGTGAAACAGAGGAAGTGGTCACGAAATTAAATGTGAAAACACTCAATCAACCTTTTGCAATATGGAGCCTTTGTTTATTCATATAATCCATATTTGGAGCTCATTCTTTTTAAATGGATCATGAAGTGTTTTTATTGGAGAGTGTCTGATACTTGTGTTTTGTAATTCTTCTTTCTCACTCAAACAATTTTGAATATTAGACTATAATTTCAGCAAATATTTTATATTTTGTAAAATCAAAAGAAAATAAAGAAAACTCTCTCTTTTGCCAATGCTCATGATAATACACGAAATGAGAAAAGTGGAGATTTTCATAGTATTGCATGACTCTATTATTTAGAGTACAAATCACTGCCGTGGTTTTTGTTTTTTAACGATAAATGCTATGCAGCTCCAGGTAGAGACTATGTCTAAAGTTTAATTTGTGTAACTGCATGAGTAGAAAAACTATTAGTGAAAATATATGTACTTATTCTATGTACATGTAATCTGTAAACTTTTTCTATCATGATCATAAATTATTATCACACTCATGTGTACCAGTATAATTTTAAGCCCCCTAAGTTGCACCCAATGCTACATCGTGTGTGTGCGCGCATGTGCCTGGACAGAATGTTCATGTGACTTTGTTTCTGTAACGAGGCCATACAAATATTTGGGGTTATTTTAATCATATTGGCATTCATTTCTACCAAGTTGATCTTGACTGTTGTATAGCCATTTCCAATCTATTACATATATACATTTTACATACCATTCAAATTTGAAGTTTCCTTGAACAACTTTCCCAGCCTGGTTTTAGATGTTTGCTTGTTGAAGAGTTCATCTTCTCTCTCTCTCTCCTTCCCACTGTAAATACTCTTTCTTTGGGCCAGGTGACTGTCCCTCTAGGGAAGGAACATGCTTTCCTTCCCCTTCAGTGCCTACGCTCTTGCTTGTGTTTCTCTTGTTCCCTTCCCAGGACCTAGCAGACAGCTGAGCACCTCCCTGCTGCTCTGTAAATACTGACCCATACCTCAAGTGGGTAGCCTTTGTGCACTTTCCTATTTCCGAGGTGATTTGCTTGTGGATTGCATACGTGGACACATATGCAGGTGACCCTGGCATACTCTTTCCTGCTTGGAAGCACACACAAGGATATGGCACGTTTTCTAATTATTTGCACAGTCAAGTGGATCTGAATTCACATCTTTCAGGCAACACTTGCCCAAAAATTCTAAATATTTAATCTCTGGTGCAGGAATGGTTCAGTTGGCAGCTATCCTTCCAGTTTAATATATATATATAAAATACATACATACATATATATATATGGATGAAATGTGAATACACTGTTAAGTTTTTCATCTGCATTAATAATTACTATTTTTCCAGATATTAAGTTTCTGCTTTTTTTATTGAGTTTTCAGGGACAAAGTGTGGTAAAGATTCTATATTCATTGCTTTACACAATATATAGTTCCTGAGATAACTATGTAATTCTGAATGTTGATACACCCATAAGAGAGTTTGCTTTTCCCTCTCACACATCTGTTTTGCTTTAGGCGAGAGAACTTTCTCATGCTAGAATGGCTTTCAGTGGATATAGGCAATCTGCTTTATGTTGAGCCTCTGCAATTCACAGATGCAAATGTTTAAAAAGCAGTGAGGTTAACATGGTTATTTCTTCATCTGAAACAAATGTCCCCAGTCACTACTTTTGTCCTTTTTTTAAAAAAGAAAAAGATCTTATTGTGTTATAAATCCATTGTGTGCAATCCTTATACCCTTGTCTCATAATTCTCATGTTAGAACTGAATTAACTCGTTAGTGGCCCCCTCTGATGAATTTCAGCGTCCTCCTAGTCTATTGCTGGTTTGATTATCGTGTCCTCTTGATGGCATGTAGGTTCTTATGGAGGGAATGAGGGAAGCAGTTTCACTACCCAGAACAGAATACCACTAACCAAAAGAATGCCCCCCACCCCCGCAAAAATGTTCTAGCCTATCAATGTGTGGCCTCGGTTATTTAATCAACGGATTCTACTGAGCACCTGTTATTGTTTCACTCTGGTAGGAAATGTGGGCAAGACAAGGATAATATATGGATGCTACCCCTGACAACTGTGCAGTCTAATTGGAGAGATTCCACCTAAACTAACGCTAGGATGGCGGGGTGGTTTAGTGTGGAACACGTGCTTCTGTACTGTGCTCTGGCTGCTCCTATAAGCAGGGAGAGTCTTCAGCTTATCACACCCACAGCTCTGGGCATTTTTTCCGAATTGTAAATTTAATCCAACATTTTAGGACCTGAATTTTCTATGAAAACTTTACCTAACTTTTCTCGTATTGCTAATTTAGTATATTGGGTAAAGCCTTGTGTGTAGGAAACAGTTTAACTATATTAACAACACTGCGTCAAAGATTCAAGGCCTTTGAGGGCTGGGGAAAAATCCAACCACAATCATTTTCTGGTTCTACTGAACACAGGACTCTGGTTGAAAGTTCCTGAAACTCCCAAAGCACCGGAAGGCTGACTGCAGATCCTAGTTAACGATGTTTAACTAACATAGTCCCTGGTGGTGCTCAGTGTTTGCAGAAGGAAGACCTTGTATTTTCTTAAAATGCATCCTAAATAAAAACTCGAAAGGCACTCAGCGCTAATTAAAGTTTAGTGGTTGAAGGTACAGCTTTGTTGGTATCTAGAATCAGAACTGTGTAGTGTGTCCCCCAGAAAATGAGCTCTCATGGAAAAAATAGACAAAAGCCACCCCCTGCCAAACTAACTGTCAGCAGAAATCTGGTCTGCTTTCTGAAATGGAATGTAGGTTTCCAAATTCTCTAGACAATCTCTTTCCAAAGCAAATGAGAAACAAATAACTCACAGGCACCAACTTCATTTTCCATTTAAAGCTAGAAGGGTTTGCTCTGTGCTGTTTCTACCTGTCTATTTACAAGTTAGCTCTCTCTGGAGCACTTGTACCAAGGGTGCTAGAAATTTATGGGATCAGAGAACTGGTTTTGGACATAAATTTAAATCAGTCCCATCCTTATTTCCCCTCCTGCCCAGATGCCCTGAATAGCAGGCTCTGTCTGTGTCTGTCCCCAAAAGAGAAATAACTGTCCTACTCCGAGCACTTGAAGAAGAGACCGTGTAACACTCTACTTCGGTAGGGAGGTCTGAGGAGGACGGTGAGGCGTGTGAGTGCAGGAAGTTTGAGAAGAGAATGGAGCTTAGGAGAGCAAAGTTAGCTCAGGATGTGCTATGGAGCAGTGCCTTTCCTTCTGGGACAGCAGAGGGTCACTGTCTACTGGATTCAGGGCTCTGGTGGGCTGCTCACCATGCTGGACCACCAGACCAAGGTTTGATGGCGAGGGCCCAGGGATGGGTCCCGCTTGCACAGTCTACACCTTCTGCCAACATCAGCTGCCACCGATGCCCTTCTGTGGCGGGGAATCCCAAGGTCGGCTAGAATCAGAGGGCCAGACAAAGGGGCCTGCAGCTTGAGAAGTGTGTCAACAGGCTGGCGTTCAGGGCCGGGCCTGCTGTGTGGAGAGGTCTGACAGGCAGGTTGCCAGGACATGGTTGTCACAGCAGGAACATGGGGTGAAGAGTGGCTGGCAGCGAATATCACCAGCTGCAGAGTCGCTCCTGCCTGGTGTCGGGCCTGGCCCTGGGCTCTGGCGGGCCTCGGCCTGACTGCAGGATGAGTGTCCCAGCTCCAGCTGATGGCTAGAAGTGCTGCCAACTTGGGGACCTGAGGCAGACCCGGCAGGCCCTGCCCTCTTCCCCGAACGCACTCCAGAGTGATCTGTCTCCTTGTTGTTCCTCGATCCTTCCACCTCCTCCACAGGGCTGGCCCTTGGTGGAGACGTAGGAGAGACACCACCATACGTGCTGAAAAGTCCGTCACCAGACACCTCCCCTGCTGGCTGGGGTGGGCCTGAAATCCTCTCCAGGGAGTCGCCTCCTGCTAGCATCCCTCAGTGAGTCCCCAGTACCTGCTCCAGGAGAAAGCTGGACTCCAGTCCACTCTGCAGAGACCACGCACAGGCGGTGCCCAGCCAAGCTGTCCAGCCTCGCTGCCTGTCCCCCTGTCCCCGCAGGCTGTCTGACCAGCAACACTAGATCCTCCTGCTGTTCCCCAAATATGCCTCCTGCTTTTCCTCACGCTGTTCCTTTTGCCTTGATTGCCCTTTCTTGCCTTTCTCTGCCTGATCAAATATGGCTCATTCTTTGAGACCCAGTTCCAATGTAACCTTCCTTGGCAAGGCCTTCCCAGCCACCACCACGACCTTTCCTGCCAGTACTGAGCACTAATTGCCACACCCCAAGTGTAAACTCGGCATTTTCAATGCACCTCCCACCCAGTATGATAGGGTTGTTCATGCACATTCTTTGCTAGATTCCGAACTCTTCACAGACAGGGTCCTGGACATCTGTCCCTTCAGCTGTGTACCCCTCCCAGCACAGTGCCTGGAACACAGTGTCATTTACACGTGTCTGTTCTGCGAATCTGTTATCTGAGATGGACGCCTTTAGTACTCATTACCATTTTAGCTCTGACCAGTTCGGAAAGTCAAAAGCGGTCGCGTGGAATAGCTACACACACTGATGGGCCCCTGTGTGCTGCCCCACCCAGCCCACGTCCAGCAGAAAAGTCAGCCAGGCCACCGAGGGGGTCTGGGGGCCGTCCTGGCTCCCTCCAGCACCACTGCAAACAGGGTGGGGGCACCGCGGAGGCCGGAGCACTGGGCTGCCCTGAGCTGGGAGTGAGACATGTCCCTAGTGGCCTTCAAAAGTATTTGGCCTTCCAAAGCCGCCTGTGGCTCCGGAAATCAGGGAAATGCTTTAATGGGAGGACTTCTCTGTGCTGGAGGTGTAAATGCAACATGAAATGAATCTCACTCCACCCAGTACAGGATGTGCCCTGCGGGCATGCTGGGCTGCCCAGAGCCAGCTACGTGCTCTGGGACGGTGTCCTCCCAGCCACCCACAGGGTCATGCTGACCTCATCAGAAGAGCGCCTTATAAACCGCGTGGAGTTAGACCATTTGAACACGACATGATGTGTGAAACTATTCAGGAATTATCCTTAAGGCTCTAGAAAACATTGCTCATTTTTGCACTATTAATGTGATAATAGTATTGTGATGATAGGGCCTTATTTTTTTTTTAAACAATCTTTGTCTCTTGGAGATATGTACTGAAATATTCACAGATGAAACGTTACGATGGCTGCCATCTGCTTTGCAATAATATGGGAGGAGGGAGTAGGAAGTAGAGACAGAAAAGATCGGCCACAAGACGATGGTTGTCGGGGCTGGGGTTTGGGTCTGTGCATGTTTTTTATGCTATTTAGTCTATTGTGGATGGTTGACATTTTTCATAATAAAGCGTGTTTTTAGTATGTGGGAGAGAGGTGGAAAGAAGATTATTTTGTTCTCATTCCCTGTTTCTTGGACTCGCTTTATTATCTCTTTGCCTTGCCCAAGGTCACCTCCAGTTAGGGAGGAGGGGCCAAATTAGTGGCACATTTACCCCTTTGGCACCTTCTGAAGAGGCCTCTCCTTAAGATTCCTCAAATATGTTTAAAAGTCTTTGAAAACAAGATGCATTTCCTCCCACTGGCTCAGGGAGGGGCGAGGAACAGCAGGAAGTACTGAGGACCAGAGTCGGGCTCAGGCTCCTTTGGAGGTTAGTCACTTGCTCTCTCCCACGAGGGGTCACTGCCTTCCCGATGACAAGTTATAAAAGAGAAACAAGCCATGTTCACTGTGCCTGTATCCCAGGGGAGGTGCCATGGGGACGTTTTAGGGGAAAGACACTTTGATTGGGCCAACTCTACTTGGCAGCCAACTGATAAACGTGTCATCTGATGGAGCCTGGGGACCACCAGCCAACTGGGAACATAAAGTGGCAGACAGGCTCAGCGCTGAACTTTTCCATCTCTCGAATGCCTCTATTGTGTCTCCCTCCACAGACTGGAAGCCCTCGAGTCTGTTAGCTTAACATTTCCAGAGTGGATTTTCCACTGGCTCTATGTCCACCACCCCCCTGTGTGAAAACACCACTTCCACCACCACACCCCAACACAGAGTGCTCTGTGCTCCCTCTGTTGTCCGCCCAGCTTCCTGCCCGTGCAGACCACAGACGCGGTCATGGGAGAGTCTAAAGAATCGCTAACGGGGGGTGACAGGGAGTGGCAGAGTCAGCATGGCAAGAGTGTGCCAGCTGCCGATGTCTTAACAAGGCCGTAGAGTTTTCAGGGGTGTCTACCCTTTCGAGTTAACCATCTGGCTTCCTATCCATGTGCCACTTTCTAGTAGTGTGACTTGGAGGAACCATGTTTATCACATTCCAGATGCCACCGGGGCTCCAGGTGATAGTGGACACAGAGTTCACTAAGTCAGGATCCAGGAGGAGCTGACAGTCGAGAAATAGTGAGGCAACTCTGACAGTTTGGCGGGTAATAGGGTCAACGCTGTGCATGGGGCCATCTGCAAAGAGCACGCTAAGGAGCAGAAGCCGACTGGGAACTTACTGCGAAGCACCGGTGTGATGTGGCCCCCTCAGAATGATAAATTCTTTTAAATCCAGTTGGGTGGATAAAAGAGGCTGAAAACATCAATACCATAATACGCCCAGAGGAGGAGCACCAGTCCAGATATCACATTTCATTTCCTGTAAGCTTCTGAAGGAGACCATCTCTGTAAATGATAGCTGTAACATGAAAAGTATTATTATTTCTTTGATGGTGTCCGATACTGCATGTTGCATGGCAGAAGATGATCTATAAAGATCTATAAAAATCTTTACTCATTAACAGCCTCAAGACATCCTTCAGACATAAAATTGTTATGCAGACCGAGGAACACTTGTGACGCTGTAATTGGTTTGTATTTTCTGAGTACCAGTTAATTTTGTTGTTATTGTCGTCATAGTTCCTAACTCACACAATAGGGTACTAGAGAGGATTGTCCAGAGCAGATTTTATAATATTAATAATAGCCATAACAGTAACTATAAAGACCACCATATTTTCTTGCTATTTTGTGCCAGCAGCTGGCGCAGCACTTGACGTTCACAGAAACCCCATGAAGGTAGGTGGTGGTTTTAGTCCTTTTGTACAGAGAAGTAAAGTATTAGAAAAGTTAAGAGATTTTCCCCCAAGGCTGCCTGCTAGAAAGTGCTGGGACTGGGGTCCCGGTTCCTCTACGGCAGGAGTCGAGGTTCACAGTGCCTCCCTCGTGCTGCCCTGTCCACGGCAGTGAGGAGCTACTCTCTTAAGCGCTCCTTGCCGGGATTCAGCTCTGCCACCAAAGCCACAGGCATCGTGTCTGGGTGCACATGTGCTGTGGAGCCCACAGGGCCACCTGGGTGCTAAGTCAATGAAAATGAAAAATTTTGCACGTGCTTCATTTGGACCATCCTGCTTACCCAGCCACTTTCTTTTCTTTTTTTTTTTTTTTAAAGCCAGTCAAATTTAGCAGTGGGGGGTTGAATACCAGCCACTTTCTTTATCAGAGGGCAAAGGCCTCTGATTACATTTATCTGCACGTATTATTCTCTCTCTTCCCTGCTGTTTTTCTAGGCAAGATCGGAAAGAACCAGAAAACTCGAGTGCTGAGAAGCGTGAGCTTTGTTTTCTCAGAAATAGTTCATGCTGTCATGGAAAGCAGAGGAAGAGTTTGTATCAGCCTCTTCCCTGAGTGATAGAAGATAGGTAGAAGGAAAATAATTAACTAATAGGAACAAAAAGACGTTTTTCTTCCTAACTATCTCATTTTGTTCTCCTTCTAATCCTATTACATTTTCACATAGCTGGTATAAAATCACTGTAATGTAGGTTCTGATAATGTAGTGTTGGCTGCCCGTGTGCCTTGCCGACTTCATTCTGCTCATGTCACTGATAGGTCTGATTCTTGCCACAGATAAGCGGTGAATGCAGAAGGTCACTCGGTGTGCAGGTAAACTTTGGTGTAACTATAGGATTAAGGCTTTTACTTGCGACTCAGCAATGATTAGGAAAAGGCGTGGGTGTTTTCAACAGCCCCTTTGAAATGTTACTTATGACCTTACACCGTGGGTCGGGGTCTCTCTCGCTCTCTAATGTGCATTCCTTTGAGTAAACCTGTGAGGAACCCCCTGCTTCTAAGAAACGGTGTCCGTGAGTCACTCTCACAAAACCCTGGAAGCTGATGCTGAGGCCCTGCCAATGGTCTCTGGTTGGCAAATATTCACGGGGCTTTTCCTGAGCTAAGTGCTCAGTAATATATGCATAAAAGGAGCTTGAAGGTATAGTCCCTGCCCGCAAGTGGTCTTGATTGTACAGAAGACTTAGACCTCAGAAGCCACAGGGAGGCCCTGGCAGCACTTCCCCGTTCCCTAAGAGGGCACAGCTGTAAGGGCCGCCGTCCGGGAGCGGGAGGGCAGAGGCGGGCAGGCTGTAGCCAAGCCCGCTGGGGCCGAAGGGCCAGTCCCTCCCAGGCTACCAGCATCAGGGAAAGTAGGGACTGCCCATTTTTATCCCCCCTCCAGGATGCACCCTTTGAAAGCATTTGGGTAATTGCAGCTTCCATTTCTGCCTTTGGTTGTTAGTTTTAGTGTATTAATTATCCGCCGTGTCAGGAGATTTCTCCTGATCCCTCTGTAGCCCTCCCTTTTCCTCCTGGTGGTGTTTTCACTCTGCCTGGTAAGTCAGTGGTTTTCATTTTTTCTGTCACATGAAAAGTAGGCAGTTCCCAACCTTCCTCTCCTCTCTAACTTACTCTCTCCTTTTTTCCTTAAGAGAAGTTTATGTGGTTATGTTGACCGAGTAAGTCCTCTGACCTCCATTATAGGATAGGTTTAGAGGGGGCAGCAAGGAAAGGAAAGAGGAATTGGAGTAGTTTTGATTTTTAAAAAAAAATCATCCTGAGCTGAAGTGAAACACACTCTTTTTTTTCATTCCACATTTTGGTTACATCTGCAATGAGCAATCACTAATTCTGAGAGACGTTCTCTTCCCCGGTGTTTCTGTTTCATTGTGCTAGAGTCTGACTATACATGTGTGTTATGTGAGCTCCTGAAACTAAAGAACATTAATGGTTAAAGACTCTTAGAACCATTTGGGGACTCACTTATGCCTTTGACTCACTGGACCACCAAGCGCCCTGTCTAGTTGGTGAGAGAATAAGGGCACCGAAACAACACACAGGCCCTTAACTAGACCGTGAGCTCCTTGCCTGCAGGGAATAGCACTGGAGCACAGTTCCCAGTACATAGTAGATGCTCAATAAATAATCACTGAATGGCATGAAACCAGGTCCTGGCCCACGACCAGGCACAGGGTAGATGCTCAATAAATATTTTTTGAAACAGCAAATAAATCACCACATTCCATGGGGGAAGAATTCCAGTCTTTATAGAGCTTGCATCATCTGAAACTCCAGAAGGGATGTGGGCTGGATAAAGTAGGAAAGCCACCGTAAGCAGGGAAGCAGATGGCCAATCGAGCCCTCCAGCTGAGAGACCAGCACTGATTCTATGGGAACTTAGATGCCACTGGCCTCACTCAGGGACCCTTGCGAGAGTGGAGCCGTCCCTGGTGGTACAAGTCTAGGGGCTCTGCCGCTCCCTTTGGCAATGTGAAAGCAGCACACGCTTTGCTTTGCCAGGCCCCAGCTCTGGTGGCTTTTAACAGCCCAGTAATTATCTCCTGATCAAGGGAGGCAGGGATGTGTGCAGAAGTTACTCTTTAGTAGCAAATATTTCTTTCTGAAAAGCCCCAGTAAGCTGCCGGCTTTCTCTCAAGTGTTCAAAGGATACCAGAGGACTGACAGGCTAATTTAATCATACTAATAATATAAGAAGCATCCATCACCATGCAGAGGGGAGTGTATTATGGTGGATTGTCAGTTTGGGGACTGGAGCTCCAGCTCCAACATGTGAGTGAAAACACTCTCTGCGAGAGCAGGTGAGTCCCGCAGGGGCAGGAAAAATGCCTCTTTCCGGGTCCCAGGATGCTGCTCTGTGTGGCCCTGAGGAAGCTTCTTTATCGCATCCAGGTAAGCGTTTCATCCTCGGGAGAGCAAGTACAACCAAATAAGGACTTGAATGTCCCTCCCTCGCACTTGCAAGCAGTCCCCCTTCTCTTTAATCCATTCGGGAGAAAAAACCCCGGATTTAAGAGCTCGGGAGATATCAGTTCATTTAAGTTCATCACGAGAACTTCACAAGGTCCTCCTCAGATCTGGCAGTAGGGCCACAGGTTTAACTTGGACACAGTTTAAAGACTTTGATCATATTCCCTCTTAGTTATCAATGCAAACAGAACAATGCAAACTCTCTTAATATGACCACATCACTGGACACCACCACCTTGAACGCCAAGCTAGCTGGGTCAGAGAACTTCACTTTTATTTCTTATCTATGCACAGGGGTGCTTGGGTTAGACGATGTCTAAGGCCTCTTGGGAGCTCGAATATTCTTTATTCTATAATAACTGTTTCCCTAATTATTCTAGTTTATTTTCTCCAAACCTTATTCTTCTACACTGACACCACTTGGGGGTGTGAAACTGAGAGGTAGATGCTACATCCCAGTGTGTGTTTCCCGATTTTGTGTCTATGCCTGCCGTGCAGCTCTCTCCACGCTCCATCCGTCCCTACTCAGGTCACTCTCAGCTCCAACTTTGGCACTCCAGTTCATTCATTTATTCTATCAAATTCATCAAGCACACACACAGTGCTAGGTGCTGAATGTATAGTACACCAGTGAACAAAAGAGTCACTATATCTGCCTTTTTGGGTCTTATACTTTCCCGGGGAGATATATATTGAATAATCAAATATATAATTACAGATTGTAAAATATGTTATGGAGGATTAACGCAGTTGACTTAATTTAGGAGGTCAAAAAAGGCTGCTCTGAGGAAGTGTTATTTGATCTGAGACCTGGAAAAGGAGTTATCCAGGCCAAGAGTTGTAAGAAGTACTCCAGTTGGAGGAAAGAGCAAATGCGAAGACCCCTGCAGCTAGGGAGGGCCAGTCTGGACCAACAGAGCCTGGCGTGCCCAAAGAACTGAAGGAAACCAGTGTGGTTGGGACTCACGGGGTGAGGGCAGTGGAGTGTCCTGAGACCGAGGAGTGAGACGAGGCTGGCGGCTGGAACAAATCAAAACTGAATAATAGTTCGAACAGCACAGACATTTATTTCTCATTCACAGAAAGTGCAAAGTGGGTATTCCTGAGCACCAGCCAGAGCTCTTCCAAGCATTGTCTTGGGGACCACTGCTCCTTCCACCTTGCAGCTCTGCCGTTTTTAACGAGCTGCTATGGCCAGCATGCTTCTCTGCAGAGAGTTGTGCACAAGAGGGTTTTCTGCGCTCACGTTCCATCGGCACACATCCCATTGCAAGGGAGGCTGGGAAATGTGGTCAGACCGTGATCCCAGGGAAGACGCAGAGCAGATGCTGCAGCCGCTGTGGGCCACACTGCAGTTTCTGCTTTATTCCTAGCGCACCGAGGAGTGTGCACCTGCGGCAAATCCATCATCACGTCTAAACCTACACGCCGCCTGCTCATGTCACGCAAGGTGCCTAAACCAAATTCATCATCCCTTCCAAAAGCAACATCTCCTCTCAGAGTGTTCTTCCCGTGATGCCATTCCAGACCTAGTCGTCCTTTTTCCTGCTCTCTTGGTCATCTGGACTTTCCTTCTGCCTCCCAGGCCTGGACTGGTTCAGTACTCGCCCAACTAGGCTTTTTGGTTTCTTTCGGCTCTAATATAAAATGCTAATTTACACATTTACAATGTAGAATATCCCCTTCTGGTGACAGAGTTATTCCTGGCTATCATATAGAGCAATTCTTTCTTAGTATCAGCTCTTCTGAAAAGCTTAATAAATAATCACAGCATAGTGAATATGGAGATGTATCTTACTAAAATATGCCTTTCATCCCTGCTCGAAAAATGTTACTGGCTTCCAATTACCTACTGAAAAAAGTTCTAACTTCTGTGGTTTGGGGGAAGTGACCCAACCCATCCTTTCCAAACTGTTCTTACCCTGCATGTCTCCAGCCAGCCAGAGTGTCCAACTACCTAAACAGACCTGGTGAATTCCCACCTCGTACTATTCCCCTCTGCTTGGGGTGTCCTATTCCTACCTGCCCTCTGTGAATCCTACTGATCCTTCGGTGCGAGCCCTCACCAGCAAGCCTCACCCTGTCTGGGACGCCATCCCTTACCCCACTAACCAAAAATAGGCTTACCGTTTCTGGAGGCCTATAGCACTTATTCTCCAAAGCCCTTTGCAAGATGGCTTACAAATACTAGGTGCTCAATTAATGCTTAAATTATTTAAATTGCGTCTCACCACTCCTTTGGCATTTGTCATATATCGCCTTTTATTGACATTTATTCTTCCAATTTATTCTAAGATTCTTAAGTAGAGACAGGTCTCCTGGTATCTAGAAGAGTACCTGGCACATCCTCAAAAAAAGAATCGATGCTTTTCTGTAATTCCTGTGACACCTTGCACAGTTTCTTGAACATAGCAGATGCTCAAAAAATTCTTGTTGATTTATTGTTGTTGTTTTAATATATGATCCCTTCTTTTATTTTTATTCATTTTTTTTTTTAGAGATGGGGTCTTGCTATGTTACCCAGACTGGTCTCAAACTCCTAGGCTCCAGCAGTCCTTCCACCTCAGCCTCGAAAAGTGGTGGCTACAGTGGTATTAGCCACCATGCCCAGCAATGTATGATACCTTCTAAAATGCAAAGCCTTAGTCAGTTAAGGGGGAATGCTTTTTTCTGGGAATTCCAACCCCAAAGGGAGGTCCTTGGGCAAAATGTTTAGTGGGGATAGAGCCTGTGCGTACCCCTCTACCCTCTGTAGGCAGCTTCCTGCTTTGCTTCTTTTGTCCATTCAGGAAGCAAACTCTGGGTTTGTGATGGAGTGTTTGATTACAAATATTCCCACTTTCCTATTCACAACTCTCCTTTCCCCAAGAAAGAGGTTGCAGGGTATAGAGGTATTGTCCTAGGGGGTCTGTCTTTTAAATTCTCCATGCTATCAAGATTTGCTGTGTGATAGAGCCAAGAGAGGGCATCAGATCAACCAGCTAAATTTTCAAAATTTACCCTGACTCTGTGAGGTTTTGTTCACCTAAACCTCCGTAACGTACCATCCTCTAATAAAGTGAGCTTCCAATATGATAGTAGACCCCTCCGTTCCATTTCTAAATCTACCTAATTCTAAACATTCTTATTTGAGTCAGATGGAAAATTCAGTTGTCTCGTTTTTTTCCCCATCTTAATTGGTTTTCCATACGCAGGTTCAGAAGTGGGGTTTTGCTGTACACATCATTCTTAATGTGAGTAGGCTAGCACCAGTGTCAGGGAAGGAGAAGAGGAAGGGGTGGTGCTTAGAGCCAAGTCCCTCCCACCTGCTTTGGCAAAATGACTGTTAAGGAGACAGTGTCTCTACAGACTGGATCGGCCAGCATGGATTCGGATCCTGCCCCTCTGTGAGTCATTTCATGAATGCGGGTGAGGTGCCCTGCAGCTGGCATCTCTCAGGAAGCACTTTGAGATAATGGATGTGAAAGTTTAGATGGGTTGTTTGGGAAACGACCAAGGCTTCAGGAATCTCGGATATCTGTCTGTTGGACTCAAGCTGTCAAATTGAAATCAGCACCTACAAATTCATAAACATTTAAAGCAGGTGCTCTGTGGACCTGACCCTTTTCAAAGCTAATCTGAAGAACTGGTGGCACCTCTTTAATATTTCATTCTCTCTAAATCAGTTATAGAGCAAAGAAACCATCTTTGCCTACTGTCTGAGACGTCTTCCTGTTTTCATTGGAAAGAGAGATTGAGTTCTGAATCCCAGTTTATGTGAGACCCTGATAGCTTCTCAAAATATAAAACATCCTTAGTTTCAACTGGGCTACTGCCAAGAACTGGGGTAGGCTAGAAAGAGTTGTCTCAAATTTTTGCTTTTTTACGTTTGGCAAGCAGCACCTAGTGGCCCTCATTTCAGTGATTACAGGGTTTGTGTAACATGCCGGGGTTTGGGGCATGGATAGCAATGCGGTGGAGGGCTGCCCTTGGGAGAGTGCCAACTGGCTCCAGTTTTCTGCACTGTAATTGCTGCTGCTGCTGCCCCGGTGTGGGCTCCCGGGGTCGAGAGGGGCAGCATCGCCAGGCTGCCCAAGAGAGGCCAGGCCCAGCTGATAGCCAGCGTGGGCTGATTCCATGGGCAAGACCCCCCTTTCAAACTAAGTATTAAAATAGCATTATTTCATCCCTATCCAAAATTGTGCTCAGAGCCTAGACACGTCTTTCCTGCATGTTGGAATATGAACTGTACAATGCAGAAAGAGTTTGGCCTTCAGCAAGGCGTTTTGG
The DNA here is from genome assembly GCA_004363605.1 of Indri indri. NCBI lineage: Eukaryota > Metazoa > Chordata > Mammalia > Primates > Indriidae > Indri > Indri indri. The sequence continues at coordinate 10,872 of RJWJ010016949.1, read as the reverse complement.
ATCGTGAGGCTTTGTGGTTGGGATTTCACCAAAGGCCACACTGGGGGCAGGGGGATCTTTCTTCTTTCATCCCTGGCCAGAGAGCGGGCGATTCAGCCTGGTTCATGCTCATCATCTTAATCACAGGCTGAAGATGAATATTTTTGGTTAGTTTCCCTTTTTTTTATACACACAATGCCTATTTATAGCCATTTGTTGACAGACTCTACCAATTACTTGAAAAACGTGTATTTAGAGAGAGACAGACTGAAAATGTGAATTCAATGGGCAGCCATGGTTCTGTGTTTGATTAGCCTGGTGTGAGGAGGGGTGGGAGGGGAGAGGGTGGTGGCACGTGGACACTGCTGCCAGAACTGGAAATGGCCATCTGCTGTCGCTTTAGTTGGAGGATGAATAGAGAAAATACACTCTTCTGTCTTATCTTTGTTGTTGCAAGCTCATTGGACCCCAAGTTCATGCTTATGATGGGATTTATACGTTAAAAGCCCAGTGCAACCTCTGTCTCCTTGTTGTCGGTGACATCCCATTTGCTAAATCCAGTGTTCTTTCTACTTTCTCATACTTTCCCTCTCTTTGACATTACCTGTTTTCTCCGTGGAGTATTTCCCCTGGCTTCTGAGGTGTTCTGGTCTAACTCCTCCTTCTCAATCTTTGGGAGGCTCATTCCCCTCAGCTTTGCCTTTCAAATGGTGGTTCTCTCCAGGGATCCATCCTCCACCCCTCTCTCTTCTCAGCCCATATGTTTCTTCCACTTTACAACTGGAGATAAGGCACCCAGCGGGGAGTCCAGGACTTGGCAGTGCATATGGGACATTAGAGAGGAGTTGCCCCTAGACACTGTCTCCTGAGCAGTCAGAGATACAGGATCCCTCTGACTCGCACCCCCACTCCTCACCCCGGGCACAGGGCTGAGAAGAGGCAGGGCGGCTCGTGGGGGCCGCAGAAAGGTGATGAAGCCCGAGAGAGCCCCATAAGCTGTCGTCCATGGAGGAGGGGGAGGCGCAAGCTGAAGAGGTTGAATCTGTTTGGAGGGCCAAGGCCAGAAACAGGAGGTGGACGTCAAATTCCCTGTCTACACGTGCAGGAGTGGATCGCTGATCGCAGGGGCCATGAGCAGAGGGAATCCTGGGTGGGTTCGCCTGGGTAGAGGGACCCGGGATGGACAGACAGAAGAACGGTCCGAGTCGGAGATTAGATTTGGAGTCTGGAGTACCCAGCGGAATGCTGAGCATGGGACCTGGGGAAACACTGAGGAGGCGAACAGAGAAAGAAGCAGCAGAAAAGGAGACTGAAAGAACGTCAGGCAGAGATGAAAACTAGCCCCGACGGAGCATTCTCTCTGCGCCAGGCACGGCGGCACATGCTCCGCATGCATTTCCTCACTCGGACTGGAAAGGAGGAAGACACCTTAGGGAGAAGATTTCAAGAAGAGAGCCCCTCCTTCTGCCTGGATCGTCTTTGTCACACTTTCTTTACCTGTCACTCCCATCGTCCTCAGGGCCCGGCTCACAAGCATCACCTTCCAGGATCCTCCCAGGGAATTAGTGTCTCCTCTGGAATCTCCTAGCACCTTGTGCATTTTATTCATTCGGGCAACAAATGTTTATTCCACCATTTTAGAATTTATGGTGTTTGAAGGAAATGATTTTATTATTACCTGCTGGACTCTGACTTATTCATTTTGAAGATTTAGTATCTAGCACATAGGGTGATCAGCAAAATAGATATTTGTTTAATAAGTAAATGAATAATATAAAATAAAGTTATTTATTCAAGATTTAATTTACACCAAAGCATGAAAAGATCTCTCATGAACCCATTTCAGATATAGATGGCTTCATTTACTAGGACGGTCATAATTTGAGCGTTCGTTGAACGGTGGTTTTCCGTTGTTTTAGTTTATGCTGCTCCATTGACACTCCTGGCCAACGTTAGACATTAGCCAACTGTTGAAATTCCCTGTAACACCAGCACGTTCTCTGAATACTTATTGTGCACAATTCAATAATGATTAACATTTGAACTACGTCTAGGCTGAGCAAGCCACATCAAAGCTCTTTTTTCACTAGGACTTTTAAAATGTCGAACATGGACTGAGCTAGTAGGTGTCAGAGAAATTGACTTTGTAAACTGAAAATCATAAACTTAGATTCACTTGAAATACGTCATGTGGAGTGCATATATAAAAATTATGAGCATTTTGATTTTTCCCTTGTAGGTAATAAATAACATCTGTAATTTTTCTCCTCACCTTTTTATGATTAGCTTCAAGTCTGGCATATTTTTCCTGACAGTCCTGTTTCGTGTCATGAGGATTTCGCCAAGGACAGGCAGGATCCTAAATAAGTAGTGTGAGTATAACAGAAAACTTACAGCAATCAGGTTCAAGTTCAGAAATGAGGGGAAATGTTGATGGCGGTCAGGCCTCCCTATTCTACTCTTCTCTGGTACACGCAGGCAGAGCTGCAGGGGCCCAAGGGGAGGCAGTGCCCACCTGACCCAGACCTACAAACCAGCCGCCCCCCACCCCCGCCCGGGCTGGCCCCACCTCCCAGGCCCCCTCACCCTCCACGCGCATCTGTGTCCTCACGGGGACATGCAGCAGAGTGCCCTGCGCCATGGCTTCCACATGGGCTCCATGGAGCTGAAAGGGTCCTCTGCCACAGGAGAACGTAGGTGGACATCATACAGCTCTGCCTTTAGGTGTTTATATATGGTGGGTGGCTGCATAGCATTTGTTTGGAGGAAATATTTTTGCCACTTAAGAAGTTTGAAAACCACTGCCTTAACTAAACTGTGTCATTTCAACAACTACTGTATTTAATTAAAATAATACTAGTTAACATTTATTGAGAGTTTACTATGTTCCAGGGACCCTGTTAAGAGATTTCAGGCCGGGCGCGGTGGCTCACGCCTGTAATCCTAGCACTGTGGGAGGCCGAGGCGGGCGGATCGTCCAGAGCTCAGGAGTTCAAGACCAGCCTGAGCAAGAGTGAGACCCCGTCTCTACTAAAAATAGAAAGAAATTAATTGGACAGCTAAAAATATATATATATAGAAAAAATTAGCCAGGCATGGTGGTGCGTGCCTGTAGTCCCAGCTACTCGGGAGGCTGAGACAGTAGGATTGCTCGAGCCCAGGAGTTTGAGGTTGCTGTGAGCTAGGCTGATGCCACGGCACTCGCCCCAGGCAAGAGAGTGAAACTCTGTCTCAAAAAAAAAAAAAAAAAAGAGAGAGAGAGATTTCAATGTACTATCTCATTTAATTCTCCCCAAAAATTCTGAGGTGACTCAGAATTCTGAGGTTACTCATTGTATAAATGAGAAAACAGAGGCTGAGTCAAACGCCCATGGCTACAGGGCCATGAAGTAGTAGGGCTGGCCGGGGCAGTGTGGCCCCGCAGCCAGAGATCTCAGTCTCACTGCTAATATTGCCATTAATTAGCTCTGGTAGAAGTGGCAGGGCAGCTTGGATAACTGAAAAACAACACAACGCTTGGTTATTAAGTGCCTATTATAGTCAGGCATGAGATGATGCTTGAACCCCAGTTACTCTGAGCTTCACTGTATGCCCCTAACCACACTGACCTCACCTAATTTTGGCAAAGTTTGACAAGTAGAGAGGCAGATAAATACGGGTAAAAAGTAAAAGTTGGCTTGAAAATACTCCCTGAATATCCTGCTGGTACAATATTCCTCCTCCCCCCCCCCCCCCCCACCGTCTTTCCCTTTTCTTTTCTCCCCTGCCCCACCCCTCTTCTTTCTTTTTGCTTCCTTTATTGTTCCTTTCTTCTTTTCTTTGTATTAGATTCCTCTGGCTCTTGTTTCTGGCGTAAGACCAGGACAGGTTACACCTGCTCTCGCTTCTACACTCTCTGCTCTTTACTCCGCGTTAGTAAACTGGCCTCAGTGAACACCTCATGTTTTTATTTTGCTTCGTGTTTGCGCAGTTGAAGGCTATCGAGTCCATTCTATTTTGTTCCAAAACAATACATTAATGAGAGTTGCCCTTTTGAGCCAAGAATCTTAGTGGTTTTTGGTTTTGTTTTTCTTTTTAAACAGGGCTGTAAGACCAGGAATGAAAAACTGGCCCATGAAATTAATGGCAAGCAAATTTAGACTCCAATACAGCACCTGTAGTTTACAGTGAACCTGAGAAACAAACTCCCATAGGGTGAGATTGATTTCAGCACTGTCGTTGGATAATTCAAAAAGCCTAAAGAAATTTTTATGCTAGTGTTAAAAGTTGCGGCACAAAACTATATAATTTGAGAATTTCTGGTGTCTAAATATGTGGACACTGCAGAACCTACCACATCACTCTGTGCCTCTGCCCAGGTCACTTTTGCACTTCACACCTGTCCCCCCAACCCCCAGAAAAATTGCAAGAATTTAATAATGCCTACTCAGCCTTCCAGTTTCATCTTAGACATCATGTCTTCAGGGAGGTCTTCTCTTTCCCTGGGCTGGTCAAGGTCTCCATCCTTGAGCTCCTAGAGCCCCTGTCCCTGGTCACAACACCCATCATAATCTATTTTTATTGCTTGTCTGCTCATCTTCCCCCACCTGGCTGTGTGCCCTCTACCAGGACTAGCTGGAGAAGTACTTGTTGACTGAGTAAATGAATCTCTGCTTCTGGGGAACCCATGGCCACATGGTCCAGACACTCCCCAGCTCTCTGCTCTCCCCTTCCTCTTCCTTTGCAGACTGATTCCCAAGCCATCAGGAAGACATTTCTTTTTGTTTCTTCTGTTTTGAAATTTACTAACCAACCAAGGACATTTATGCTCATAGACATTTGATTTACATAAAAATCCTGATTAGAGTAGAAACTGCCTGCTCCTCCTTGTCCCTACGATGTGTAGGCTAAATGTGGAGGTGGGGAAAAAGGGTTTTGTCTTCTTAGGAGTTGGGGTTAAACGTCTCCTAAGTGCCCACTGCAGGCAGAATGGAAACAGGAGGCACATTTGAGAACTTTCAAATCTCTCCAGCTGACCACGCAGGGGCTGGGCTGCCTGGTGAGGCAGGAATTCCTCTGTGGGACTGGCCTAGGGCAGTAGCTGTGCAAAGACCATCACAAGCATAATCAATGCTGCTGAAGATGGTAATTTCAGGTCACTGACGGTGGCAGGAGGCCAGGCAGCCCACACTGGGCCAGGCTGGGCCAGCCAGTAGGCCAGGGCTGAGCTGGGCTGGACTCAGGGAGCAGTTTGGTTCTAAAGGGATTTCAGGATTCCAGTGACCCCAAGATAGAACCAGAATCGGGAATCCCTGTTTTTCACAATTTTGGCCAGACCCCTGGTTTAGCACATAGAATTTAGGTAGTGTTGCCATATTCCCCTCCCATAATTTTCTAACAATACGTTGTTCCCTTGGCAGCTGGTTCAGATCTCACAATCATAATAGGGTCGGGCAGTTAGTCACACCTTGGCTTTGATGGCTGTCAACCAAAGGCCACAGGTTAAACTTAAATCAAAACGATTTCTTTCACTCGATCAATTGGTTTTGCCTATGTGTCCAGTCCTGTGGCAACTGCTATGGGAATTCAAGAGACCTGTAGTTGGCATCTTTATAGTTTTGGTGCACAGAATTTTATTTCACCACACACTGGATTTTATTTCCTCCTCATGCTCATCCCATGGGGTAGGCAATATTTTAACCCTCATTTTGCATGCAAGGAAACAGAAACTCAAAGTGGTTAAAAGACTTAATAAGATAGCAAAAAGAGATAGTTCTAAAGGCTACTGAAATGCAGTGGTTTCTCCAAGTTCACTTTCCGAACTGGAGCTAACGGCATAGGGCGTACTGTTGCTACATTCCTAACAGTTCGGTACATCCCAGCTTGTAAGCTGGGCAGGCCCTACATATGGCTATTACAGGCTTTTTTCACCTTCAAGAATTTAGGCCGGGCATGGTGGCTCACGCCTGTAATCCTAGCACTCTGGGAGGCCAAGGCAGGAGGATCGCTCGAGGTCAGGAGTTCGAGACCAGCCTGAGCAAGAGCGAGACCCCGTCTCTACTAAAAATAGAAAGAAATTATCTGGACAACTAAAAATATATATAGAAAAAATTAGCCGGGCATGGTGGCACATGCCTGTAGTCCCAGCTACTGGGGAGGCTGAGGCAGAAGGATCGCTTGAGCCCAGGAGTTTGAGGTTGCTGTGAGCTAGGCTGACACCACGGTGCTCTAGCCTGGACAACAAAGCAAGACTCTGTCTCAAAAAAAAAAAAAAAAAAGAATTTAGCAAAGAGGATCAGTACAGTATCAGCTCAGAGTGTGGGGGCTCTAGTCCGTGTTTTTTAGGGAAACATTTTTAGAGAAAAATTTCTATTTTTAGGTCTTCATGATCTTTAAAAACAAGAATCAAGACAGCAGTGCATACATTCACATCTGGAAATGTAAGTCCTTACCACACAGCTAGATGAGAGGGCAGTGCAGGCCTAAGACCGCAGTTACCGGGACGTGTAAAACCGTGAGCAGACTGGAGATTTGCTCCACACGTGCACGAACGCGTCTGTCCAGATGCAGCCTGCGTGCGCTGTGATCTGGGAAGGGGATGCCCGGGCTCTGGGCCGTGGGCCTCCAACTAGCTGCCACAATGTGCACCTTAGTGACCTGAGCTTCCCTTCGAATTTGGGATCCTTTGAACTTTTATTAGATTGAGCCATGAAGAAATCATCAGCCAATCAAATGTGTAATGTAAATTAAACTTTGATGTAAATAAACTTCAAGAGACATTTGATTTACATAATAAACAAAGAAGCAACTTTTAAGAACTTTAAACTTCAACACAAAAGTCAAAGGTAGTTGCTACTAATTCAACCTAAACCTTGCCTGTTTGTTAAAAACATACCTGGCAGGATTCCAGAACCAAGTTTCTGGAAAAGCTGGGGTTTGTTCCCCACTTAGCCCACGTAAGTGAGTTTAGCTCTAGGTAAATATGCATGCATCATTAAGTATGGAGATGGATTCCTCTGGAAAAACCAGAGGGATCACTAGCAGGAGAGTGAAATTTTAAATTGATCTTTATAAATTATAAAAATAATCAAAACCAAAGAGCTCAATAGAAATGAATGGCAGGCCAAATGGGGCAGAAAAGGGACTAAACCCTTAAAGTGGCAAATTATAACTTACACCCATAAATAAATACTTTTTTTACCTTAACCCTCTTCAAATTCTAGAACATGAATGGGGTAGCAAACATAGGTCCTCTCTAAATCCAGAGCAGAGAAGAGGGTTTGGATGTTTTGTTTTGTTGGGGTTTTTTTGTTTGGTTTGTTTTGTTTTTTTCTGATATAATAATGGCATGTTAAAAAAAACTATGTTATACTGATAATAGCTAGCATTCAGTGATAGTTATTGACAGACATTATTACCTGTTTCATAGAGCTATTGCAAGCATTAAATCAGTTAAACATGAAACCCTTAGAACGGTGTTTTATGCTTATAAGCATGTAGTAAGTGCTTGTTAAGTATCAGCTGTTACTATCTTTAATGTTGACAATAGTCTTACAATATACCAGATACTAGCTAAGTGCTCTATATGCCTTATCTCACTTGCTATTGTTATTTCTTTGTTTTTTTTGTTTTTGTTTTTTGAGACAGGGACTTGCTCTGTTGCACAGGTTAGACTGCAGTGGTGTCACAGCTCACTGCAACCTCAAACTCCTGGGCTCAAGTGATCCTCCTGCCTCAGCCTCCAGAGTAGCTGGGACTACAGATGCAAGCCACCACACCCGGCTAATGTTTTTTTTTTAATTTTTTGTAGAGATCGGGGTCTCACTCTTGTTCATGCTGGTCTTGAACTCCTGGCCTCAAGTGATCATTCCACCTCGGCCTTCCAAAATGTTAGGATTACAGGCATGAGCCACCGTGCCCAGTCTCACTTGCTGTCGTTACACTAATTTTGTAAATAGTAAACTGAGGCATGGGAAGTTTAGTAAGTTGCCCAAGATTGCACAGGTGGTAATAACATCTATTGCCCACTTTCGATATGATAGACTTAGTACTTTCAATGTATCGTTGCATTTAGGCCACACAACTGTTCTGTGAAGTAGATACTATTGTCCTCACTTTACAGATGGGGAAATCCAGGCCCAGGGAGGTCAACTAACACCAAGGCCACAGTGGGTGATAGAGCTGAGACTTGAACCCAAGCTGTCTGGCCCTCAAAGCGCATGCTCTGCACTGCTGTGCACCATGGCCTTCTGGGAGAGGGCGTGGCAGAACTTCAGTCACTCAGTCCTTTCCTCCCATCCTTGTTACCATTTCCGGTACCGCCTGCCTTCAGGGTCTCAACGGTAAGTCTTCCTAAGCCCCGTTTTCCAGCTCTGCCCAGCTCATTCTGCTTGAGCAGCATGTCAGGGAGTGAGAGACCCAGACCATCGAGTTTTTCACCACCCTGCCCAAGCCCCTGTTTATACGCCTCTAATGCCGGAAAATCATTCTCCCCAAGAAAGCCTCTCCTGCCTTCTGGAAGCTCTGACTGTTAGAAACACATTCCTTACATTAAGCTAAAATGGTGCTGTTTCTAAACCTCAGTTTCCTCATCCATAGGACTTTCATAAGGGTTAAATTAGACGCAAAGCACTTAAACTGCCCAGTGTGCGTTACATCTGATAAATGTTAGCTTCTATCACTATTTTTTTCTATCACTAATTTTTTTTTTTCTATCACTATGGCTACCACCCCTGAAAGCTTTGCAGTACAAATTCAGTCCTTCTTGAATTCGCCCTTTTCCGCCGCGTTGTCAGCTGAAGCCTGCCCTCACCTTCCCCATCCAGGATACTACAGTAGCCTCCTGGACGACTTCATGGGCTCCTTTCTGTCTCACTCCAATCCGCCCCGCAGGCGTAGTTAGGAATCGCCTTCCCTGGTCATTAACCTTCTCACAAACCAAACTGGTTCTTGGTTGCTTCCATACTTTGCATGAATTGTAAGGTTCTCTATTAATTTCTGGCTGATCCACATACACATAGTATTTTCTCTGGGCATGAAAACTTTGTCTTCTATAAACTTCCTTCTTATTTGCAAGTCAGCTAACATGTTTATTTTGTTTAACATTATAGAGTTAAGTCTCAAAGCTTATACACCAAAATATTAACAGCAACTAATAAACTTACAGGTAATTTTTATTTTCCTGTTTATATTTTTCTATATTTTCCAACATGTAAATAATAAATATATAAATCACATAATTAGAGAAAATAATGCATTTTATAAAAGTACAGTCATAGACTATATCAGACAGTCATCTCCAAAGAGTCAGGAGAATGCCCTGTACAGTCAAGAGACAGGGCTGCCTTTCATAAAGATCAGAAGTGTTTCCAGGCATCCCTCAGTCCCTTCCCCATTTGGTGAACCCATTGCCTACAGCTAGTTAGTGTCTCTCAAATTATATTTTAGCCGCAGACCCTTTCTTCAAACAAAAATGTAGAGAAGTACAATATATTTAACGGATACTACAGATTCTTCCTTAAGGGTTGAACACTCTGTTGAAATAGGGGTTGGGAATCTGGACCCCGACCCAATAACTCATGATCCCATCTTAAGACAACTCCTGAGGTGTTTCTAGAACCCACTTCAGGTCTGGAGAACACAATTCTCCACTGAAACCACTGGTCCTCCTCTGGTAACTTGAACTCCTTCTGATTTCTAGGAGTTGCCCAGATATGGAGCTCTGTAAGTTTACTACATATTATATAAGATAAGGATTTTCTTCGTTTGCCTTAAAATTTTCTGCTGCTCTCCTTTTTCACACCCAAAGTCAGTGCACATGGCTGATTCATCCTATAATGAGTATTTCTGTCTGGCCAGAAAGCTTTATTATCTCAGAGGTGGCTTTCAGCTTAGAAGGAGAAGAGCAATATTTGTTTGTTTATGCTTTTCTCTTAACTCCGTAGTTTCTGCCCAAAGGTTAACAAATCCAATGTCCTTTTCTCATCTATCAAGCTGATAGATGGAATATTTGGCGCTTTTGACTTACAGCATGAAACCTCTGCTCTCTTGGCTTCTGCGATATCCTGTTTAACTGGTTTTCTTCCTCATATTATTTTCTTCTCTGTTTCATTGCTAAGTTTTTCTTTGGCCCTCAGTACTCTGTTTCTGGGCTTCCGTTTCCTCTTGCCTCCCTCTCTAGACAACTGGTCCATTTCCAGGGTTCAGGGATCACTGCGTTGTAGGTGATGCTCAGTCAGTGTGTGCTTCAGGCTCTCATATGGGGCTCAATCCTGTAGCTCCAGTATGTAGTGGGTATTTCTACCTTGAGCTAAAATTAATTCCTCAAAATCATTATGTCTAATTCTGGAATCATATTCTCCCTACTATGTCCTGCCCCGACATCTCTATTCTGCCAATATCAACAATATTCTCCCAATCATCGAACTTGAAACCTTGGAATTTTATTTATCTTTTCTAATCTTTTGTCACCAAATATCTTAGATTTTAATTGCTAAACTTCTCTTAGATTTCTCTTTGCTCATGACTTCATGTCATAAAATTTCAGAACACGATGTTTTATTACCACATATAGTTGTTAATCAACAAATATTTCTTTAATCTAGGTTTAGTCCAGCTCTGTCAGAGAAATTCTAAAGTTTGTTAATATTCTAAGAAATCTCTGCCTCCTATCTCCAGTCCTGACAGTCTGTCCAATACACTGAAAGCACCAGAGTAGCCAACTCAATCTTGGGAAAAAGTAAAAGTTGGAGGACTCAGACTTCGTGATTTCTAAACTTACTACTAAGCTCCACTAGTCAAGATAGTGTGGTACTGGCATAAGAATAGACATATACATCAATGGAATAGAATTGGGAGTCTGGAAGTAAGCACTCATGTTTATGGTGAATTGGTTTGTTGTTTTTTTTTTTTTTT
>RJWJ010016948.1:0-33705 GCA_004363605.1 Indri indri | reverse complement strand
CATTTAGTTCAAAGAATCTTTTGATTTCCATTTTTATTTCATCATTTATGAAGGAATCGTTCAGCAGGGAGTTGTTTAGTTTCCATGACTTTGTATAGAGATGAGTGTTTCTGCTGGGGTTGATTTAATATGAGCTCTTAATCCAGAAGCATAGAGCATAATGGATAAGAAGTAGCAGACACACAAATTGAAAGAACTAGAATGGCCAAACTCCAGATAATGACAATATTAATATACTGCCCAAATATCACATGTAAATAAGAGCTTAAATTAACAGCATTTAAGGGATAGGGAGAGTCTGTAGATCATCAATAAGGGAGAACTTTCACAGAGAAGTATAATAAATATAATATTGTTAGTATAATACCTACTAATGAGGTCTTAAATTATCTAAAGTAAAAAAAAAAAAAAATTCCAAAATTCCTCCAGAACAGTGAATATTAAACTTAGAAATCAGCACACTCAAAATCACAATTAAATGTTTTAACAGACTTTATTCAGCATTTGATATACCAGAGAGATCTTCTAGAACAATTAATTTGAAAAGAAGCTTTATTTCATGCTCATGCATGCTACTCTAATTTGAATACTTAAGAGATACATTCCTTTCCAGCACACATAGAACTTTGATAAAATTGACTAAATATATCTGAAGCAAATATCAGCTATATCAAAGGATTGATGCTACTAAAAATTTATCTGTTTTATAGATGTACTGTAAAATTAATAAAAACAAAATTTCATTTTAATGGAATGTTGTAGTAAGCAATTTCATTCCAATACATACTTTCTTACCACAAATATATAATGAGTACTTCTTCAAAGCTTAAAAATGAGTTAATTAAACTCATTCAGAAGTCAGAATCAATATTTTTAAATTAAATATTTAATTTTAGAAGTTTATATTAATGTGATTTGAATGATGAGGTCTATTATGTCTCATGTTTTTCATCCCTACCTTTCAGTGTTTTTAGTGTTATTATTACTTGTACATATCTTGGGTTCATCACCTTCAAATCATTACCTATAACTTTTGTCACTTAAGACATGCCTTTACTTTTTGTCAGTAATTTGTCACAGATGTCTATTGTGCTCCATTTTTATAAACTATTCATAGTTTTCTAATTATATTAATATAAGTTTGACACTCTGAATGCTTTACGTAGTTCTGCAGTCTACTTTTTGAACTCATCATCTTGATATACCATCTTATCTATAGTTCTTATTTAAATGATTTCTTATACTTTTAAATTATTCTCAAGCATGAAACCTTTGGGAAGAATGTTTTCTCTTCCTTAAGTTATGTATCCTTTCAGGAAAGATATTACCTGTTTTTTCATACAATGTTTACTCTTCCCTCTTTTCTTGTTATTTTCAAACTTGCATCAATATTTCTTTTCATCTTGTTCACCCAGAAGCCGTTGTTTGTACATTTTATTTACTCTAAAATTGATGATTTTTAGTCTATTATCATTTTTATCTCAGGCCCTTTACTCACTTCCTTTGAAATATAGGATGAGGCCAACACATTTTTGTCTTCTATTCGTTTTTCTACTATGTAAGTTTAAAGAGTAGCAAGAAGTGTGCATAACTCCTTTTCTAGAGGGGCTATCATTTAGAAACCTGGGCTAAGTTTTCTTTTCTGAAATTTATTACATGCTCAATGTCAGGGTTCTCGCAATCCATAAATTCATCGTGTTGACACCACCACGATGTGGCAGTGCGTCAAGGTTTTCCTCAGTTCACTTCAGGTAAGAGGCTGCTACTTACCCTCCCCACACCATGGAGTTGAACATGTGACTTAAATCTAAGTTAATTAGTACTTCCCATCCCCTGAGATTGGTTCAGAATGGTTATATTAGACATTTGATGCAATGTCAGCCAATCTGAATTTTTTTTTTTCAAATATTGAGAGGAAGACATTTTCACCTTTCCAATGAATTTGGAGCTACAAGAATATAATCTAGGGCTGCTCACAGTCATCCATAATAGGAGAGTTTCTCTGAGATTGAGAACAAACTAGAATGGGGCAGGAAAGATAGATGGAGAGAAATTCTTCTTTGTGACCTTATTTGAGTTACCCATGAACTTATAATTTTAGATGCACCACATTCCCTTTTGCGGCTATGCTAGTTTGAATTGTTTCAGTTAATTTTACTTAAAAGAGTATGGATTGATACAATTAGAATTTGTTTTTGGAGGGTAACATGACCAGAGAAAAGACACTGATGAATTGTAAACCAGAGAAAGGCTATAACAATGATTGTAAACTTGATTGCAGTATGAATAATTGATAGGCAAATAATGGATATGGGAGGCCCATTAGATGGTTTAATAAGTATGAACCCAAGTTACACAGGAATGTGATAGCTTGAAGGAGTAGTTATCAGTAACAGTAGAGGGAAGTTGTTGGAATCTAAAGGGGTTTTTTTTTGTTTGTTTGCTTTTTGTATTTTTTAGATTAAGGTAGCAAGATTTGGTGATAGAACAAAGGAAGAAGAAAGTTAAAAATAATTCCAGATTTCTCTCTTTAGCAGTTGGGTGGATGGTACTGCCATTTAATAAAATGGAAAGCAATAAGGAAATGGTAGTTATAAGAAACGTGTTTTGTGGTCATCATATATTTACTTTTTTATATGAAGCTTAATTTGACGATCTAATTTTAATGCCACTTTTACCTGTTCTGTTTATTGACTTAATGAACATGTTTTGTTTGTATTATATAATTATTAAACTTTCTTTTTCCTTGTTTCTTTGCTTTTTTTTAATCATTGCTTCCATCTTCTTTTTATTTCCCAGGGTTGACTGTAAAACCCTTGAGAAGGGAACCAAAACCATCTTAGCTAAGAAGTGTTGTGGGCATACAGAGAATGTTTATGGCTGGAAGGAGCAGAAGATTAATCAAGATTTAGGGTGGTAGAGATAACTTAGCAAGAGATTGATGTCATTAGAAAAAAATAAATTGTGCACTAAAACCACCACCATCTGCACTTAAACCAGGAGCCACCCATTGCCCTACCACCTAATACTTCTGCAGATACCAAGACTCTTCTATAGACACAATGGCCTTTCTCTTGTGCCCAGATTACCATTTGGTCTTCAGTTGCATTCTGAAAATTTTAATTTGTGATTAGAACACAAACATTTATATGTTATAAAAATAATATAATACTGATATCAGAAATAAAGAACAATTATGCTCTTAAAATTATTTTAGTTTATTTTTAAAAATAGTCAACTAGGAAGACTAGCATATTTTTATGTTCTTAACATAATATGCCTATTATTACGGGTCAAAATCATTAATCAAAGCATAGATTGCCAAATTACCCTTTTCCTATTAGTTGTTGAATGTCTGTCAGTTGTGTTCCCTAAATCATCATTACAAAAAAAGAAAAGAAAAAAGTAAAAGTAAGATTGGGTGTCTGCTATGCAGATGATGCATGCCATTAAACATTCCCGCCCTTCGATTTGACTCACAGAATTTTGAAATCTGTACTTCTGTCTCTTATCAAATTTAAAGGAGATTTTGGTATATTAGTAAGGGCTCTCCAAAGAAACAGAACTGATAGGATATATATAGACATATAGAAAGAGATTTATTACGAGAGACTGGCTCATGCTGACTAAAGAGACTGAGAAGTCCCACAATTTGCCGTCTCCAAGGTAGAGGCCCAGGAAATCCTGTGGCAAAGTTACAGTTCAAACCTGAAGGCCTGAGAACCAGAACAGTCAATGATGTGAGTCCCAGTTCTAGTCTGAAGGTCCAAGAACAAGAAGCACCCATGTCTGAGAACAGGAGAAGATGGATGTGCCAGCTTAAGCAGAGAGCATATTCACCCTTCCTCTGCCTTTTTATTCTAAGGCCCAACTGCATTGGTGAGGGTCATCTTCTTTACTCAGTCTACATATTCAAATGCTGATTTCTTCCAGAAACATACTCATAGACAGACACACCCAGAAACAATGTTTTACCTACTAGCTAAATGTTTGTTAGCCCAATCAAGTTGACACACAAAATTAACCATCGCATTCAGCAATTGAAACATACCCTGTTTTATTCTCATTAACTTACAGTGAGGCTAACTCATAATTTTGACCAGGGCACCCCTTTGTTTTTCGAGACACATGTCTTCAAAAGGAATTATTTTTTTACCCCATCCCTCTAAGATTTATTTCTATTCAGAAAGTATTATTACTTTAAGTAATAAAACAATAATGATGTAGGAAACAAATAGTATATATGGAAGTAACATTCATAGGGTGACAGGCAGGTGGGAGGGGTGCAGAGGGAATGGGTAAATTCACACCTAATGGCAATATCGGGGTCTGGGCACTCTTATAGCTGTCACTTGGGTGGTGCAAAAGCAATACATATAACCAAAAGCTTTGTACCACCTTAATATTCTGAAATAATAATAATAATGAAAGAAAACAAATAGTACATTCAAGGAGGACTTTTTGGAGAGTGAGATTTTTATCTGTTAATACTGGTTAGCTTAAGAATTTTTTGAAAAGTTGTCATTCTATATTTTCTAGATTAAGAATACAAAATGAACACACACACAATATTGCTTCTAAGAAGAGAATGTAAAATATTTTTGTTAATGTTACATGCAATTTTGGACACAGATTTATTGTTGACATATGCCTGATGTTATAATATATGAAAGCAACTGAGATTGCTATAATTCTTTCTTTATGATAATCTTAACTTAAAGATCTTCAAGTATTGTTACATTAAATTTTTTAAAATTTTTGATGAAAAAAAGTATGGCATGATTTTTATCGTTTTGTGACAAATTATGAATAAATATAATTAAAGATGTTGATGTACATATGCACACGGATAGCAATGTAAATATAAAAGCAGATACAGTCATGGCTCCCTTAAGGATGATATATTCTGAGAAATGCATCATTAGGTGATTTTGTCATTGTGCAAACATCATAGAATAATAAACCTAGATGGTACAGACTACTAGACACCTAGTATATGTGGCATTGCTCCTGGGCTACAAACCTGTAGAGCATATTACTGTACTGAACAGTACTGGCAATTTTAACACAATCATAAGTATTTGTGATTCTAAATGTATATAAACATATAAAAGGTACAGTCAAAATATAGCCTTAAAGATAAAAAATGGTACACCTACAGGGACACTTACCAAGATTGGAGCTTGGAGGACTAGAAGTTTCTCTAGGTGAGTCAGGGAGTCAGTGGTGAGTCAATATGAAGATTTAGGACATGACCATATACTACCGTAGACTTTATAAACACTATATACTTAAGCTACACCAAATTTATAAGAAAATATTTTTCTTTTTCCAATAATAAATTGACCTTTGCTTACTATAGCTATTTTGTTCATAAACTTTTATTTTTAACTTTTAGACTCTTTTGTAATAACACTTAGCTTAAAATGCAAACAATGTACTACTATATAAAAATATTTTATTTTTTATACCTTTATTCTATAAACTTATTTCTATTTTCAATTTTTAAAAAATGTTTAAACTTTTTTTGTTACAGACTAAGACATAAACAAGCACTCATGCTAGCCGAGGCCTACACAGAGTCAGGATCATCAATATCACTGTCTTCCACCTCCACATCTTGTCCCACTGGAAGGTCTTCCGGGGCAATAACATGCCTGAAGCTGTCATCTCCTATGATAACAACGCCTTTCCCTGGAATACCTCTTGAAGGATCTGCCTGGGGCTATTTTGCAGTTAACTTTTTTTTTGTAAGTAGAAGCAGTGCCCTCTAAAATAACACTTAAACATTGGTACAGTAAATATATAAACCTGTAACAGTCTTTCATTATCATTATCAAATATTAGTTTGTATGGTAGCACAAAATTGTATTTTCTATACTTTTATGTGACTGTCAGCGCAGTAGGTTTGTTTACACCAGCTTCACCACAAACGTGTGAGTAATGCATTGCGCTATGACGTTACAAGGGCTATAACATCACTAGGAGATAGAAATTTTTCAGCTCTGTTATGATCTTACGGGATCATTGTTGTATATGCAGTCTGTCATTGACTGAAATTTCTTTATATGGTACATGATTGCACATGTATAAGCATAGCCATAGTTGTAGATTTAAGTATAGATATAGGTATAGATGCGAATAGTGCTATATTGATTCTGATGAAGTACAAGATTGTTTTCTCTCATTACATCATTAAAATCATTGTCCAAGTAGGTTTGTGCAGTTTTCCTTTATAAGAAACAAGTTCAGCCTTTAAAATTTGTTCATGTATTTGCTTATTTTCAATACAGTTAATCAGCATTTTAGTCATTCACTACACAATGATATTACTGAATGTATACCAAGTATATCACAATAAATATGGAGCTCTTCAATATAAATGTGACAACAGAGGGAAAATTATACACATGGGAACATATTAGAATATTGCTAATGAAATAATGTAAGCCTTAGATTCATTATCTATAAAATGGGGATTATTTGTAATCTTACCTACCTTGCAGGTTGGCTTTGAGGATTAAACAGGATATTTTATACAGTATATAATTTAGCACACACTGTGCTCAATATATTATGATTAGTATTATTAATAATCTTAAGAGCAAATATTGGAATCCCCTGGCATCAAAATGCATTAACTACATCTTGGTGTGGCTGCTTGTCTAATACCAAACTTATTTTCTCTGGGAATTACCCTTAATATGCGAGGAAGTGACTCTAGCAGCTGTTTCTCAATTGTACCAATAAAACAGAGGTAGGGAAAATTTAAATGTGGAAACTTATCCTGCACCATAGCTATCATGTTTTTTTTCTTTTTCCTTCTTTAATGTGGAATACTAATCCAAGATATTCAGAGCTTGGACTGGTATCTCTTAATATCAACACTTGAAGAGAATCTTTGTAAATGTGTCTGAGATCTTCAGAACAGTTCTGATTCCTGGTCACTGTTTATATCAAGACCTCAATATTATTGTAATGGAATATTAATTTCTATTACCTTAAATAAAGAATGAGGCCAATCCAAATGTGATGATGTGCATAGAGTTCTCAGGTATGTCTCTACATTAAAAGGAGGATTAATTCCATTAACGCCATTGCTACATATTTTTTATTTTTCTTTTTTCAGCTTTATTGAAGTATAATTGACAAATAAAAATTATAGCGTACACTCAAGGTGTACAGCATGATGTTTTGATATATGTGTACATACACTGTGAAATGATTAGCACAATCAAGGTAATTAACATACATACCCATTATGTCACATAGTTTACCTCTGTGTCTGTGTGTGTGTGCTTGTGCGTAAGTGGTAAGATCTACTCTGTTAGCAAACTTCAAGTATGCAACACATTTAATTAACAACTGTAACTGTGCTGTACATTAGGTCTCCAGAACGTATTCATCTTATAACTGCAAGTTTGTTCCCTTGTGCCCTTTGAGCTACATCTCCACATTTTCTACAACCCCCTACTCCTGTTAATCACCCTGCTACACTTTGTTTATATGCGTTTGACTTTTTTAGATTTCACATATAAGTGAGACCATGTAGGATTTGTCTTCCTGTGTCTGACTTATTTCTTAGACCATAATGTCCTCCAGGTTCATTCATAATATCACAAATGGCAAGATTTTCTCCCTTTTTAAGGCTGAATAATATTCCATCATATGTCTATCTATCTATATCTATAGCTATAGCTGCAAATAATCACATTTTCTTTATCCATTCGTCCATCAATGGACACAAAAATGGAAGTGTCAATGCCATAGCTGAAATAATGGATATGATATAATACCTAAATATTTGAGTTATAGAAGAAAAAAGAGTATTTATTTTATTTTTAAGATTAATTTTCAGATAATTTTGGTTTTAGTAAAATGAGAAAAGTTGCATTTAGGAAAAAAATATATACATACCTTCCATTCCCACTCCACTGTAGTGACCAATTATTCTGATGTGTTTCTTTGCCTCACATTTCTACAGGATTGTATAAATATGTACACACAAAAGTTTTGTTGTTGCTGCTGCTTTGTTGTGTTGTGTTTTGTTATTGTCATTGTTATTCTTTGGTTGACATAATCCTAAATCTGCAATGTTCTAAGTGATGATGGGACTCTCCATTAGTTGGTAGAAAGTATTTAGTTCCTTGTTCTCCATTTTTATCCTAATGTCAATGAAAAATTATATATTTAAGTAAGCTTTAGATCTACATTTTAAATTAGAGATACATTTCACACAGTGAGGATTTTACTTGTCTCAAATGGCAATGTCAAAAGAAAATTATCCTTAATTTACACTCATCCTAATAGAATAAATTCCTTTGCCATTTAGTGAGAGCTATCAGAATTTAAGACCATAACTAGTCTCAAAAATTATCATTCTCAAAAAGACTGCCTAGTTGTCAATATTCTTCCTGCACTTTAAATTTGGAGAGAACCACATTATTTTGAGTAATAGTATAACCAATTTGAAATAGGCAGAAGATGTGGATAATTTAATCATTTTATACAAAATAAACTAAATGACAAAGGGAGCTGAAACAAAGTGCTCATGCAAAATTACTGTAATACTTGTTTAATATATGGTCCATGATGGCTAAATCTATGAATATATGAAGCATGAAGGAAAAGAATTATCAGGATAAGCAATTTGCCAATTTGCATCATAAAACTAAAAAAAAAGAAGGTTCTAATTTCTCAGTAATTTCTAAAATGTGTGAGGCCCAATAAGTCTTTTTAATTAAATTTGTCAAAATTCAATAAAGCTGGAAATGTAATGTCTAATGTGCGTTTTTAATACAATGTTGAACCTAGATTACTATAAATAACAAAGCAGAATGAATCATTCCCACATTATTTCATTATCGTAGAAAGCATTCTTTTTTGTAATGTCTTTTTTTAATGCAGTGACATTATATAACCTAAGACATTTTAGATAATGGTTGTAGAGTATATTCTGGAAAACACTGACACTGCTTAAAGAGTGCTCCAAATTTTATCACAATTCAAAAAAACACGGTCTAATAAACTATTTTAGTGACAGTTTATATCAGTTTAGAAAACTTTGAATATTATAAAGTGATTGTTCATTATTAGTTTTCATAAAGCTAAAATTCAGGCTTTGGAAATTATTGTCAGGTAAAATAGAGTTAAATGAGTGTGCATGTATTCATCATGTGGGTGTTTGTGCATGTAGATGCTGTTCAACTTGACTTCCTAGAACCTCATATTTGTTTTCATCTAAACAATTAAAATGTCAATATGTGTTTTCTCTTTATAAATGCTTAAGAAAACATAATAACTTACTATTTTCATTTCTTTATAAAACAATGTACAGCAAAATTTGGTATAGGAGTAAAGGTTACAAACGTGATTTGATCAAATGTGAAAAACATGAACAATTCTAATTATTGAAAAACAACTAACAAATATTTACTTTAAAAGTATAATCATGTATACTGAGCCTATATGAATCAAGTCTGCTGTTTTCTTTGCCTGAAGGTAACCTTATGTCCCCTTCATTGCTGTGACTCTCTGGACAGTAACGGGAGACAATGATTGAAATTTACTTCACAATATTTTCCATTTTAATGGAGAGATTCATAAATACAAAAAACTTACACTGTTCAAACTCCTCTAATTGCTAATCTCTTATAATTTGGATAATTTTGAGGCTGTTTATTTAGAACTGATTTGTTGATATTGTTAACAAAGACCAAAATTAATGTTTCTTTGAAGTTCTTTTTAAGGACATTCAAGCACATCAAAAATGTAATAAAATCTAAATTGTTCATAGAATGTTGGAGCTCTAAGATATTAATGATATAAAATGGTCTCTGCCAAGTTATCTTATTAATACATACCTTTCTGCTCAGAGAGAAAATGATCACAAAACTCATCAATGTAAAAATCAGAAATTGAACCCTGCCGTATTAAATATAACCACTATTTGTCGATTAAATAATGAGTGTCATGTAGACTTTTTAAGAATATGTTTTCCTTGAATTTGGTTGAAACTACTTAAAAGTCATAAAGCTTTACAAAAATATTTAATATATGTAATTCACTAGGAATCACATGCAGAAAGCTACATAATAGCCATTTAACTTCACAGTATCCAAGTATTTTTACATTCTTACAACTTTTAAAAATAGTAAGACTAATGCACTACTTGAAATCTATTTTAAATTAATGTATTTCTCCTTTTATGAAAAAAAAAATCTATGGATTATGTTTTCAAGAGTTAGGAATTCATCTTGAGAATAAAATTTATAGTGCATATTCATTGTATTTTATGTATATTTAATTCCTTCAAATGCTAGCAGTGAATGCACTTGATGGATCTTCTAACAATGTGCCATTTTGCCCAATCTATGTACTAAGCGATTCATTTTGCTCAGACTAAACTTGAATTCAAACAAAATATTAATTTTTAAACTAAATTTTCTTGAATTATTAAAACACATGCATATATGAAATTTATGTTTTATAAACATTTTGATTTTGAACACATTCATTGTGATATTTTAGTAGAGTATTTATAAGCCTAAAGAATTCTAAATAACAACATATTTGCTATTGTAAGGTTATTGTTTAAAAATATATCTCGGTTGGGCAGGGTGGCTCATTCTTGTAATCCTAGCACTCTGGGAGGCTGAGGAGGGAGGATTGCTTGAGCTCAGGAGTTCAAGACCAGCCTGAGCAAGAGTGAGACCCCTGTCTCTACTAAAAATATAAAAATTAGCCAGGTGTAGTGGTGCACACCTATAGTCCCAGCTACTTGAGAGGCTAAGGAAGTAGGATCACTTGAGCCCAGGAGTTTGAGGTTGCTGTGAGCTAAGCTGATGCCATGGCACTCTACTCAGGGCAAAGGTTTGAGACTCTGTCTGAAAAAAAAAAAAAAAAAAAGCAAAAATATATCTCAAATCTAGGTTACTAATATTCCCATATTAGCTTATTGTATTATTAATATAAAAGTTAATTTTTCAAAGTTTCTATTTGTTTGTTCTATTTTTTTCAATGAAAAGTGTATTCTTTGTAGAAAAATAGTTTGCAGTGTGCTATAGAGGTTATTATTTAAAATCTGGGGACATTCATTAGTGTTCTTAAAAAATCATATATTTTACATTTACAAATTTACAGTTTGACTTCTAACAAACTGTAAACCCTAATTTAGCATCAGTTTTAATTTTATAAAATGAAAGTCGGAGTGATATATCATTAGTAAAAAAGTGACTCTAGTTTATTGTTGGTCTCTCATCATTTTTTGTTGATTCGAAGATCCATATAGGTGAAATATTTAATGTCTAGGACTCTTAGTTTCTCCTATAAGGACCCTTGTCTTTCCCCTTGTTCAATTTCTCACTTCCATTGTCACTCTCTTTTCATTACCAACACTTCATTCCCTCCATAGTTTCAAACTGCAGACTTCTCACTCTGCATCCAGCATCTCCTTCTTTTAATTTCTTAATTTTAACAGTCCTTTGACTTTCACTAAATTTTTCAATCCATTTATCGTATTATTTTCACTATTAACCCTTGTTGAGTTCTCAGACTTTAAATTTTATGTTAAATCATTGTAATCATTCTATTGCACATGCAGCAATTCCCTTTACTCATCTTATTCTCCATACTTCTGTGGTAAAACTGTCATCTTACGTAAGCCCAATTTTTCACCGAAGCCATGCTTGCAACAGTGCTACTGAATGCCACTGAAGACATACTTGAAATGTAGGATGATCAATTTAAATGAGCCCTAAGTGCTTTTGAGCACCAATGTTGATAGCAATCTCAACTTCTCCACCGTACATATTAATAAATATTTCATATTTTTCTCTCCTAAGAGTCTAATCCTGCTTTACTATTCTCATCCTCAAATGGCAACCTTAATTTTTTCTCCACCGAGAACATCGATATTCCATAGAGATCCCATCCCTCCTGCACATCCCACATCATTTACTCATTTGAATTGCTCCAAAATAATTTTCTCTTATCTTCATCATAGACTTCCCAGTCAACATTGATTAATTTCAACCAGTCTTCTTTGTCCCATCTAAAAGGAGGAAGGGACCGTCTTTTGATTCAACTTCCTTTTCCAGCTTCTGCACCATTTCTCTCCAGCTTTACCTGTAATCTCCTCTTTTATTATTTTTTTTCTCTTCCTGCCTCCATTAAACCCATTTTAATAAAATTGCCTTTCCGCCACCCCACAAAAGTCACCAATTATCTCTAAGTTGGTATTTCCAATGGTTATTTCTTAACTAATCTTACTTTACCAATTATTTTATAATTGAAAGCACTGTGCTCTCTTTTTAAAAATGTCTTCACATTTCCTTACAGAACAGAGACTTGCTAGAGTTTGTCTATAACTTCCGCAAAAAGAAAACTCGAATGGGACAGAGTTAAACTGACAAGGGTGACTTTGATCCAGGCTATTGCAAGAGAGAAGAGGCCGTAACTCAGTCCAAGCTCAACTCCACTGAAACAAAGAGTCTCAGAGTTTTTATGAGTTGAGATGGGGCAGGAATCAAAGGTCCCCTGTGCTTGTTAATTGGCCTCACCCTAAGGAAAGGTAAACTTTCTGAAATCTTCCCTGGAGGTATCTTTAATTTGGAGCCAGGGACTCATTTAAGTTACAGTCTCATCCACCCACACTGACTGGGAGATAGGGGCACTGTCATTCCTAAGAGTGCCTTGACATTTCGAAAGAATGGCTCCAAGGTCCTGGAGAAAAACTTTTAAAAACATTTACATCTTAAAGGAGCAGAGAAAGAATTTGCAGTTACAAGCTTTTGAAAGCAAATGCTCAAAGTAAAGGGAAGTTAGGACCTGGAGTCAAGAAGAAGACTTTCTTAAGTTGAGAGACCATCTTGGTCACCTCTTGGCTACCTTTTTCTCTTCATCAGCACTATCTCTAAATGTTGGGATGCGCCAGACATTCTTTGGCTTGTAGAAACATAACTACAGTCTCTGCCTCTGTCTGCCTTCTGCATCTGTCTTCACATGGCATTCTCTCATTCTCTTTTATTTACTATAATTTACTGCATGTTTTCATCCAGTATCAAAAATTTAAACAACATGTAAGTTTTGATAATTCTCAAATGTATACATTTAAACTGGACCATTCTTGTGAGTCATAGGCTTTAATTTACAGCCTCTATGTTATTAATGTCTATGAAAGCATGCACCTCAGCATTGGTAAAGCTGACATATTCCTGGATTGATTTTCTGTTTTTGTTTTCTTTTAAAAAAGTTAAATAAAATATAATCTAATACATTATTTATGTTGTGGCTTTAAATAAATGTTTTGTGTAGCTCATTTTTCTAGGCTCCAAACCCCATTAAAATTTTACCAAATATTTGAAGAAAGAGCTTTCATTGAATTATCTAGTTTTCTCTAATTCTCACCAAAAACTATTGGCCATAAATTAGTACATTCATTTAAACCCCAAAACAAAAATAGCAATCTCCTCTGCTGATTTTGAGTATAAAAACAATGACATTCTTAGTTACTTACAGTTTCTTTCTTTAAATGAAATTCTTTTAAAAAAATTTCCATTTACAATTTTCAAATTTTTGTATTTGCCTCTGACAAATGTTTTTGTGCTTAATTATACCCTTTTCACGTTAGCTTGTGATACTTGTTGATTTATATAAAAACATACCTGGCTCTGGTTTCCAAGTAATAATTAGAGGAATATATTAAAATGGCTCCTCATGCCACAGAAAGAAGCCAAAAAGAGACTTTTGTAGTAATCTGGGTGTTTGTGATTATTTATGCAGGATAGGTTTCCTGCTGTGCAGTGAGAACTGAAGGATGCCTATAGCCAGTTTATTTACTAATCAAGTACTCCCTACTGTGTTTAGAAGTCACTGATTGATTCATCAGTAGACTGGTGAGGCCCTTTTGCAAAGTGCCTATGGTATCATTACTTGAAACTTAAAACTCTTTCTTTACTATTTTATTTTATTTTATTTTATTTTATTTTATTTTATTTTATTTTATTTGTTGTGGTTTTGGTTTTGCTTTTTGAACATTTACAGTGCCCAAATATTGTGCTAGATATAGATGATTCAAGGCAATTAAGACATTATTTTAGATTCAAATAGTTTATTTCAACTGAAAGCTAATTAAATTCAGATGTAGTTCATTTTCAGTAGTTTTGAAATAACTGAAATGTCAATATATATTTATGTGTCTACATGTGTGTTTACTGGTGAGGGTGGGGTGAGTGTATAGTGTATCTATCTACTTACCATCTATCTGTATCTATTAATATCTTTATTTCTATGTAGTCCATCTATCTGGTCCTCTATCCTAGAAAAGATTGGGGCAGACATCAATAAAACAGAAAGGAAGTCAGTTAGCAGCACAAAGTGTTTTAACTTTCACAGGGGGCATAATAGTTTAATAGGCTCTTGAAATTCCCTGGGAGTTAAGACATCTGCTAGGGATGAATGCCAGTGGCTTGTGAAACTCTGAGAACCGACAGGGAATACAAATCAAAACTGTTCAAAGGATGTTTTTCTTACTGCCATTTACCAGGAGTTTTACAGAATATTCAGTGGCTATTTAATCTAATATAAAACGGGAAATTAGCAGTTGCTTTCTAACCACATCTGGTGATAAGTGAGGCCACAATGCAGGCCAGATGTCATTCATTGCTGCATATTTCCTAGTCCCCATTTTGGCTGACATCTCTAACTACTTCAATATGGCACAACACATGCAAAGAAGAAGAGAGAGTGAAAGAGATGGAGAGAGACAGAGAGAGAAAGGAAGAGAGAGAGGGAATTGCAGACTTGATGAATAAAATGAAAAAAAAAATGGATTATTTTCAGTGAAGCAAATAAATGTTTCCTGTGAAATACTCAGAATGCTTCCTCCCTCTCCCCAGTTTGCTGTCCTTTTGGTTAAATATTTTTTGGTTGTTCCCTTACAGAATGAATCAGTATTTCAGTATTCATTTTTGATAGGCCATGAAGAACCTATTTATGTTATTCTAAAGTTAGGACGGCCAATACCAGATTTAGCAATTTAGCTGAATATTAGCTAATTCCTGAAACAGAGATTTTCCTGTCTTTTTATTTTATTGTTAACTTCTTTAGCTATTCAGTTCCAATTCCTATTTGCCTTTTGAATGCAGGTATACATTTTGCTAAAGGCTTTTTTTGATTTCTTCTTAGATAATGACTTAAAAATCCCAGTTCTGTAGAGTATATTACCTTTTAAAATTCAACTCATGTTTCTTGCTTCTTGTTGTTTCCCAAAGCAAGCTCTTCAGTATTTATAAGTTTTTTTATTTTCTGTTTCTTGAAATGCTTATAAGATTGATGTTCTGTTCACTGTGATTTTTTTCACAAGACATTGTGAGCATATTACTATTCTCTGTAGGTCCCTGTATATAATACTGTCTATATTATATTTGAGCAAGAAACATTTTTGGAAGAATTCTGTTTCTTGTTACATCTGCCTACATTTATCATTAATCCAAAACAGAACTGCAAACATTGAAAATATTTCAAGTCCTACAATTCTAGAATTTAGTGCAGTGTTCCACTTTTACATTTAACACAATGAGTGTTTGGAAATTGCATTGTATTATAGGTTTTTCATCTATATGTTGTGTTTATACAAGTTCCAATATGCCCTCTTAATATGTAGGATGAAATATTGGGAGTGTGTGTGTGTGTGTGTATGTATGTATTTTACATATGTGTGTGTGTGTGTGTGTGTGTGTGTGTGGAGAGAGAGAGAGAGAGAGAGAGAGAGAGAGAGAGAGAGAGAGAGAGAGAGAGAGAGAGAGAGAGAAAGAAAAAGAGAGAGTAGGTCATTGGTAGTCCAGCCACCCAAAGAAATATATTAACAATACCTTGGTGAAACACAGATTCGAAATCAATTCATATTGTTTGAAGATATAGACAAGAGAATTTACTTCATAAAAAATATAAAATGTTTAAAATATAGGAGAAAATTCATTTATTTGAAGTAAAAATTAGAAGACAGTGGAGGTTTCTACCTAAAACCTATTATTTAATTATTTCCTGGAAAAATTGCATTTTTGTTTGTGCTAGGCCCCAGCACTGGCTCAGTGGGGCACTACTGATACTTTTCAGTATCTCTGACACCTTCATACTGAGGAGCATAGGTGCCTCCAAAGCATTATGAAAGTCAAAATGATCCCTCAGGACTTCTACTTCCACTTAGAATGTAGAAAGCTGTAAGAAATGTTGTTCTCACACTATAAAACCTTACAGTTAATTTCATATTTGGTGGTAAAAGATAGCATGCTTGTCCAATATGCTCAAGAATAACACAGGAACATTCTAGTCAACATTTTACTGGAAAGCATACAGATTAAAAAGGAAGGAAAAATATTGTTGTATTCACAGATGGCATGATTAACTATATAGAAAATCCTCAAGAATTTCCAAAAATCCCTACTAGAACTAATAAGTACATTTAGCACAGGTCAAGAATATAGTTGAATATACAAAATTAAATTACATTTCTATATTCTAGCAGTAAACATTTGGAAAATGTAATATAAATATGTGCATATGTATATATACACACATATAATTTAAATATGACCAACAAAATAAAATACTTGGAAATAATTCTAGCAAAATATTTCTACAATTTATATGCTGAAATCTAAAAATTTTTGATGGAAAAAATTAAAGGAACAGTACGAAAATAAAGAGAGATACCAACACATGGGTCAGAAGACATTATTGTTAAGATGTCAATTGGTCAACAGATTTGGTGCAATCTCAATAAAATTTTCGTTTTTCAATTTTAGAAATTTACAATCTGATTACAAAATATACATTAAAAAACAGAAGTCCTAGAATTGTCAGTAGAGTTTTGAAAATGAAGAAAAAAGTTGGAGGATTTATACTACCTGATTTAAAAGTTTATCGTAAAGGTATACAATTAAGACATGGTATTGGCAAGAATGGACGTATAAATCATTTGAACATAGAATCAAGATATGTCCCTATTATGTTTAGAGACAATTGAATTTCAACAAAAACAGTTAACAAAATTCAATATTCTTTTCAACAAATGTTACTGGATCAATTGCATATCTGTTAGGTAGTTAGCAAGGGATTCCAGTTCTCCTAGGGACAAAAGTGGGAGCTTCTGTGATTCACCCCTCAAAATGGGTTTTCAGAGAGGCTCATGGAAGATCTGCATGTACAGCAAGACTCAGGTTGTATATTTCCCAACTGTCCAATCAAAGTGGCTCCATGGTGACGTTTGAACCACGAGGCAAGTCCCAATTCGGGTGCTACAAAACAAGACACAGACCATAACCAACCCCTTTTTGGCCCCCTTTCCTTTCGCTCTCCCTTTGTTGCGACAATGGGTCCCGTTGTCTTCTGTGGCATATGTATCATGCTCTCTAACCTATATCTTGTTCTTGCCCTGTAATCTTATCTTTCTCTCCTCAGTAAACCTCATGTTCGTGCTTGCCTTTCTATGGTGGGTTTGGTCATTCTTCCGCCATGAGAGCACTAAGAGCCAACATTTCAGACTAAAAGCCAACATATCCATACAGAAAAAAATAAATAAATAAAATAACCTCAAAGACTTCTACAATATAAAAAATAGTACACAAGAGCTCATAGAGCTAAATATAATAACTAAATTATAAAACTATTGACAAAAGTGTGAGAAAATATTTGTGATGTGGGATTATGTAAAAATAACTTAGGCAGGGCCCAAAATATAAGAAATATAAAAGAAAACATTTATAACTCAAACTATCAAAATTAAGATTCTCTATTCATCAAAAACAGTTAAAACAAAAAAAAAAAGATAAGGTGGGATTGACAAAAAATAGTATTTGCAATACACACATGTGATAAAGGATTTTTTTTTCAGAATTTATAAAGAATTCTTACAAATCAATAATAAGAAACAAACTAAGTTCAAAATTGGAAAATAATTTGAACAGACACTTTACCTAAAAAAATGTGAAAATCAAATTGGTACATGAAAACATGTGAAAAATTGTTCATTATTAGGGCAATGCAAACTAAAGCAACGATGAGATACTACCATTCACCAACACCTAGTAGAATAGAATGGCAAAAACTGAAGAAGAAAAACAACTATAAAACTGACCACGTAAAGTGCAGACAGGGATGTGGAGTGACTAGAACACATCTTTTACTGGTGAGGATGCAAAATGATAGAGCAAAATTGGGAAATAGTTTGAAGATTCCTTATAAAGTTAAACTTACTCCAACTATATAGCTCAGAAATCCCAATTCCAGGTATTCACCCAAAGAAAAAGATTGTGCACACTAAGACCTTTATACATAGTCCCCCAAAACTGGAGACAACACAAAGGACCATCAAAAGGTGAATGAATAAACACATTGTGTTAAATCAACGCAATGCAATACTATCCAGAAAAACTCAAAAGAAAACAAAGAACAAATAAATTCACTCCTGGATGAATCTCTAAAGTGCTAGGCTAAGGCTATGTGAAAAACACCAGATAAAAAACTACATGTGATGATAAAACAAGTAAAACTTTGAAAAATAAATATCAGATCAGTGATTATCTGGGAGTGGATTTGGGGAGTAATTATCTAGGGATGCATCCCACTACAGAGAGGCAAAAGTGATTTTGGAGGATTAACGCAGTCATCTTGATTAATTTTTGGTTATTCATACAATTGTACATTTAAAAGTGGCCAGTTTTACTGCATGCAATTATACTTCAATAAATGTGAATCTTCCAAAAATTATTTCTTACACTTCTAAGTCCTCTGTAGGAAGAGAAACACTATCCCTGAGAGAGAATGATTGTTGCAACTCAAACATGACCAAAAATAAAATCCACTTTCCCAGTTTCTTTTATA
Source organism: Indri indri (assembly GCA_004363605.1). Lineage (NCBI taxonomy): Eukaryota > Metazoa > Chordata > Mammalia > Primates > Indriidae > Indri > Indri indri. The sequence goes on along the minus strand of RJWJ010016948.1, from coordinate 14,823 downwards.
GTTAGAGTTGTAAGAAGATTGTGCCAGTGCCCTTTGTGAAAGCACTTCCTTTCTGGTAAAAAAAAAAAAAAAAAAAAAAGCCAGACTCAAAGGGAAGTTTGCTTTTGATGTTACTTTCTTTGTTTTTCTTCCTTGGAAATAGTTTTATAAGGATATGATGTTTGGAACTGACAATCTTCTGGCATTGATGAGAAAAATGTTATACTAAAGACAACGAGCCAATACGGTACAGTAAGTGGTAGGGAATGTTAGCACACGACTGAGACTTGCAACCCGGAACAGGATTTCATTCACCTTCTCCAGATTTGCTGTTACGTGATCTGCTATTAGTCAGGTTAGTCGTTAAGTTCAGCCAAACAATCTTAATGTAGAAAGATGACAATTCGATAAAGGACCAAATATTAGACTTTAGATAAAGATGTTCTAAGAGTTCTGACTCTAAATATTGGTGTCCTTTCTTAAAAATACAGGCAGCAAGTGATTCACACATGGGTCTTAACATGGCACAGATATAATGCAATGATTGGTTTCAAAATGTACAATAAATAAGGACAGTTTTCACGTGCATTAACATAAGTAACTATAGTGACCCTTGCCATTCTCATGTCTGGTGACTTCTCCACTGGTCTTTTTACTCATTTAATTCACTTGACACTGATCTTAAAACTTTTTTCCCCAGTCTTGACTGTCATCTCCCTTCTATGATTCCTTTGACATATACAACACATTTAAAATTGCCATGATGGCTACTGGAGGATGGAAACTGAGGGGGTCAAACAAGCATTCTCACACGCTTTTCCCTTATCAGTAAGTGAAGATTATTCAGTGTGTTTGGACAGTATCCATGAAAAAGGAAGACTATCTTATTAACTTGTAAGCAGGGCAAAATAAAATCTCAGAAACTCCAAAGTCTTCACAGTTTTGTCAGAAGAGACAAGATTTCTGGGTCAAAGACATAGGAACAGAGAACATTTTAATTCATGGCACAGAAAGTGCAGGAGCATTAGAAATTGGGTTGGTTCCCTTTGCCCCAAATATGTTGGAATAACCTAAATTTCATCCTCCTCTGTTTATAGTGGGAAAGATCTCTTAATTGAGGACGAGAAAATGAGAAAGTTCTCCTGACTGAATTCAAGTCCGGTTGAGCACAAGAATAGAATGGAGACACACAGATAATAAAAATTGTGCATAAAGAGCATAAGAAAGTGGAGAAAAGATGAATTTAACTACCTTCAAACACAGACAAGACCAATATGTCATGTAACACTACTGTAATCTATATTTAATACCTAATATCAGCAAATAAAAGTGCCTTTTATCTATACATTCAAATGATTTTTAAATGGACAATATTAAAAGAAATATTGAAAAAATAAAGAGATGAAATTGGAAGTGAATGCATTGAAACTTTAGGACGTGGTTTAATAAATCATAAAAAAGTCACGTTCATGAAAAAAATCTTCCAAGTAGTATATTCATATAAATATATGACTGGTATGCAGATGACTACTTGAAGAAAAAAGGATGAGTCAAATGTTTGTGTCATCTCAACCTTAAGCATACTTATTCATTTTATGTTAATATAGATTGCAATTCATTATATATTTTGTGACAATGGTTTTATTCCTTCATAAAGAAGACATCCTGTGTAATTTTACTTATTAAAAATGTTTGCTGTGCCATTTGTGACAAAATAGCTTCTGGAATATCAGAACATCATCTCTTCTATATGAATTTGGGAAAGTTATTCAAGTTTACCAGATGCGTTATGGGGCTGAATTTTGTTCTCCAAACTTCATATGTTGAAGTCTTAACACACCGAACTTCAGAATGGGACTGTAATTGGATATAGGGTAAAGATATAATTAAGTTAAAATTAAGTCATTAGTATTGGCTTTAACACGACTGGTGTCTATAAGAAGAGGAAATCTAGACACAGCCACACACAAAGGGAAGACCATGTGATGACACAGGAGGAACAAGGCCATCTACAAGCCAAGGAGACAGGGCTCATAAGCAGTCAACCCTGCCCACCACATCTTGATCTCTGAGTTTCAGCACCAGAACCGTGAGAGAATAAATTACTGTGTTTTAAGCCATTTAGTCTGTGATATTTTGTTATGGCAGCCCTAACAAATTAACACAGGACATTTTTCTAGTTAGTCTTTGAATCAATGAAAGGGGATGAAAATAACTTCTCTCATAGAGGATAAAACTCAGTTGGCATTTTTCCCTCACCCTTATTTCCACAGTATTGAAAAAAAAACCCTGAATTCTAGATATGGATAAATAAAGCTGAATTAATTACATTTTATATTTGTGTTTCCCAAATATGTTATAAGCCACTAACTACTACTAAAAATAGTGAGTAAATATTATTGACTATAAGGAAACATAGCTATCCTTTAGCAAGTATCTTTTTTTATATTTATATAGTGACCATAAAGAGATATGCAATCCTACCTACACTGATTAATTTCCCCAGTGCTATGGAACTTAAGAAAATTCAAGCTTGAGTTTCTGCAATCTTAAATAAGTACCTTTTTAATATTAATTATATAATTTTGATATTAAATATAGCATTCCAAAAGATCATTTTACGAGGAAGGCATATATATATTTGTATGCTTACTCCTCAAGCACAAAAGTTTTTTTTTATTTCTCTAGATTCTACTATTTTTCTATTCATATTTTTACCTAATTTTGTGTAAAGTGTTTATAGATTCATATTGTTTCATTATTGCTGTTGTTATTAGTTATTCAAAGTAGTCTTTTTCTACATCATTAGCTACATATTCAATCATGTGATTATGCTATACTTTTTTATCTATTTGTATTGCTTGATATTGATACAAATTAATCAACTAAATTTAATTGATTAATTTTCAACTTTTTAAGGCCCTTGCATATGAAACATTTTGTGCAGTAAAGTTTTCTTATTAATTATATAATGCTGAAATATGTCTGCTGTGAAGCAACTTGCTAAACTAATATCTAATCTATTAATTCTTGGTGGCTGTGGGACTATAATTGATTTTCATTATAGGACATATTTTAGTGTAAACAATATGTTCTATGAGGAGCTTAGAACAATAACTAATGATGGATGGCATTTGTACTCTTGTTTTCTAGAGTAAAGCCAGTGGAGCTTCACGTGCAATTCAAATTTTTAAAACACATGCTTTTTTTTATCAAATGCACAAGAAGCATAGTGTTAGAAATTCAAATTTCCTGCTAACTCTCATCTCAAATTACTATGATAACTGCACAAATAATAAATTATTTTTAAAAATTAAAAGAATATATTTAATGGGCTTTTATTGTGTATACATGGGGGAAATGTGGTGCTGAAAATTGCAATAAATATAAACAACAAAGTACATTAGTTGTTTTATCTCTTTGGAGGAAGCTTTTGTTTTTTAAGAAAGGCTCTGTTTAATTATAAACTCAATTTCACAAAAATAACTGTGATTTTGATTCAATGTCCAATCCCACCAACAATTTTCAACTACAAATTAACTCTCAGAACTTATGTATACCCTGAAATATTAACCACTAAGTTTTATAGACAAAAGTGCTTCCAGAATGGTGATTCAGTATAATCTCTGCCATATACTTGCATGCTAACTGTTAATAATACAGGAGTGCTGAAATTTTGACATTTTGTATTTCCATATGTCTCCCAAAATGGTTTGTCAAATGGGTAATATAGAGAAATCAAAAATCACATTTAAATTACCAGGCAAAGTAAGCCTTATTCATCTTTTCTGGGACTTACAACTTTTGTTCTTGTATACATTTAATGACATATTTGTGCCAGTCTTCAACTTTGTTTGTTTTTAATGTTCTTCAACGTTAATATGCTTCTGTTATTTTGCACTGTGATATGAGGATGCATACATATGACATGTCAAATTAATAATTTAAATTAAGACATTTGCTATATAAAAATATTTTAAGTTTAATGATGTGAAATGTGCATAGAACAAGTAAAATTATTGCAGTGACTTGGGCAATGGTGAATAGTAGCTCAGTCAATATAACCCAATTAGACAGTGAATTAGATTTAAAAGGAATGTTGTAGAGAAATGAAGTGAATTAACACACACAAAAATGCTATTGACGGCATAATAAAAGTATAAATGGAGACCCGTACACTATATATATATATAAAATATATATTATATATATGTTAACATACCTGATATATATATTTAGAATTATAAATCAATCTACAAACTGTTAATTAAAATATATCCTGTTGCCCTACCATGAAAAATATATCTTATAAGTAGAAAAGATTTTTTTAAAGGACATATGTAAAGCTATGGCTTTTCTGTAAGTGAAAGCATACAAATTATCAAAGATGACTGAATTTAAAGTCTAAATATTCTGTCATTGGCAGACAATATTTGGATGAGAAAATTTTTTAAATCATAATCATTTTTTAATATTTCCTCTATAAAGTTTTTAAGTCTTATTCCAGGAAAAAAATTTACTTGTTAAAACCAAGATTTGTACATAACTTTTATTTTATTGGCATTATTAATTGTTGAGACACAACCTCTCATGGATCTCTCATGTTTCTGCACATTTCGTGAGCAAAAGCACTGACTGTCTTTTGTTTCCTACTATTTCAAGAATGTTTGTGTAGTGAACAGCCCTGGAAGATAGTGTTGCTTAATGTTATTATTATTAATTTGGGTTTGCTAAGTTTGCTCAAGGAACCTGAGTGTTAAAATTATAGAAAAATGTGAATCTATATCCCCTTTTCCCTAATTTAGCTTCTGCGACAGCATCTGGGCTTTTCTTCAATCTAACCTAAGAAACCTGACGCTGGGCTTCCTAGATTCAAACTTTTCATGCCCCTCGAAGAAATAAGAACAGACAGAAGGATGCCTGTGTATTAATTTTTAATAGAAACAAGAATGTAAGTTTGACTTACCACATCTTCCTACTTATATTAGGAAAAGGACACATAGAGCAGAAATGGACAGACATGACCAACCTATGTTATTATTGTCACAATCAATGTACTCCTTCCATTCTGCAAAGTGAGTGATCCATCTGGACTGTAAATGACACATACTCTGGACATGGCTTTGCTTTTCCTGCTGACACTTCCATAGGTAGCATAATTACGTAAGGACTTATAAACTATTTGATCGGCCAATGTAGGATTCATATAGCATTGCAATGCACCAAGGGCCCAAGTTACAGCAAAGGCAGTATAGCTGTAGGCACGGAGCTTGTCACATTCTGCACCATGCAGTAGCTGCCAGCATGAAAGAGTAATTGAATAAACTTTTGAAGGTAAAACTTTAGTACCATTTGGTGACAAAGCATTGGAAGAATGTAGAGCTGTCCTTCAGGATACGCGTACATCAGATATGATCGTATAGCACTGTGTCTTCAACAGGTGGAAAGCATCAATCTAAGAACCAAAGGTAGACAGAGTAGCACATGGTCTGTCTCCTACTTGACTTTAGATAATTTATGATTTCCTTTCTCATAAATTTGAGTTATAACAGTTTGAGGTCTTGGTTTCCAGAGAGGAAATGGCTCTGTGAAAGAGGGCATAGTAAAAGTAAAATTAAGCTTTAGGCTGTGGCTGCTACTTAATAACTTTGGGACTCTTATGCTAAAAGATTAGCAGGATAGGAAAAGAGTCATGATCCTGGTAGGTACCATGGGCCATGCTGATTTGAAGGATGTAGCATATTGTTAAAAAATAAAGGTAGACTTATTTCACTTAGCATAATGTCTTCAAGGTTCATCCATGTTGTCATATATGTCAGGATTTCCTTATTTTTTAAAGCTGACTGGTATTCCATTGTATGTGTATATATATATATACTGCATTGTTTAAAAATCTATTCATCCACTGATGAACATTTAGGTTGTTTCCACATCTTGCTGTTGTGAATGCAGGAGTGTGAATATCTCTTCAAGATTCTGGTTTCAATTCTTTAGGATAAATACCCACAAGTGGGATTTATGGATCATATAGTATGCCTATTTTTAATTTTTTGAGGAACCACCACACTGTTTTCCATGGTAGCTTCCTCATAAAGGGAAATAAACCAGTCACAGAAAGACAAATACTGTATGATCCCACTTTTATGAAACAACTAAAATAGTCAAACACATAGAAGCAGAGATTAGAATGGTGGTTACCAGGTCCTGAGGGGTGGGGGCAGTGGGGAGTAGCTATTCAAGAGGTATAAAGTTTCAATTTTGCAAGATGATTAAGTTCAAGAAATCAAGTCTACTGTACATTGTGCCTATAGTTAATGACATGGTATTGTGTACGTGAAAACTTGTTAAGAGGGTAGATGTCATGAAAAGTGTTCTAGCGCAATAATAAAACTATTATGGCCAGGTGCAGTGGCTCACACCTGTAATCCTAGCCCTCTGGGAGGTCAAGAAGGGAGGATCACTTGAGGCCAAGAGTTCAAGACTAGCCTGGGCAAGAGGGATACCCCATCTGCACCAAAAAAAAGAAAAAAGAAAAATTAGCCAGGCATGGTGGCGTGCTCTGTAGTCCATCTCAGCTACTCAGGTGGCCGAGGCAGAAAAGTTGCTCGAGGCCAGGAATTTGAGGCTGCAGTGAGATATGATACTGCCACTGCACTCTGGCCAGGGAGACAGAGCTCGACTCTGTCTCACAAAGAAAAAAAATAATAAAGGCAAAGTGTGAAATTTAAAACACTGAGGGTAGAGAAGAATATCTTTGGCTTTTAGGTGATTTACAGAGGTGCTCTTGGTATTATTTTCTTCAGTTTTGATATTAAATGGATACATGCAACATTCACAGACTGACAAGGTCATGATGATCAGGGTCTGAGTCTCTCGACCAGGCAAGCCACCTAGATGGTGACAGACATCTAGAATGCTTCGTAGAAGAGGGAGACAATGAACATTATTTGTAGCCTCCAGTTTGTTTCCACTATCATCCTCATGTAAGTTTCCCGGGAAAAGAAAACAATTCCACAGGAGCTCGTCCCAGAATTATTCATATAAGAAATACAGAGTGAAGAAGGTCAAAGGATGGACTATAACGCACGTCACAGTGTCATTGAGATCCCCTCTTGAAAACCGTGGCACTACTTCCCCTGGCTGCTGGACGCAACAGCAGTGAGGGCTTAGCTGGGATGATCTTGAGGAATTACCTTTGGCTAAGGAAAGCCGCCTTACCCAAGTTTACCCTAACTCCCAGAGAGAGTCCACATGCAGATACTGGATGCTTTGCCTCAGGGCAGGACCATTCCGAAGGGCCACCCCTGTGCCAGAGCTCCCCGTGAGATCGACTGATGGCGATTCTGCTGTGACAGCATTGCAGTTTAACATCTTTCTCTGAGCAATCATACTTCCTTCACTCCAGTAAACTGCCTGCATGTAAACCTCCCTTTCGGAGTCTGTTTCTAGGGAAGCTGACTTAAGACAACCAACTTTAAATAAGATTAAGTTTGTTAGATGATTTGGTTAGTTTTAATTAAGAAGTCTCATGACATGTACTTGTTTCAGTTAATTGCTACTGTAGTATTTTCCTCTGCGAAATGCTTTTATGAGGAAAAGGTATCAGAGAATTTATCCTTTGTGTTTCAGGTCCGGTGCATGTTACAGGACATTTTCTCTGTATTTCTACTTATACAATTAATGAGTAACTTGCCTTTTGGTATTTAGTAGACCTTGTCTCAATTTTTTTCAGCTGCTCAGTTTAAATTCAAATTCGAATCCTAAATAATAAACAAAGATGGTTGTTTGACAGTGGAGGCTACTGTATTTATCATTACTTTTCTCTGGCCAAAAACAGACTGAATAAAATACGTTTTTACAAAAATTATTCAGGATATTATGGGGATACAAACATTTCTTAAGTTGATTAATAACCACTCTTCCAGATATTCATTCTATGATATACTCTGGATACAAGGCAAGGGATTCTTGAAGGATATGTACCAGTTTGAAATCCTAATAATAAGCAAAAGTAAATAACTCTGCATATAAAATCAGAAGGTACTGCACAGTGGCTCATGGCTGTGATCCCACCACTTTGGGAGACAAGAGGATCGCTTGAGGTCAGGAGTTCAAAGCCCGCTTGGGCAACACAGACTCTGTCTCTATGAAAAATAAAAACAAAATTAGCCAGGCACAGTGGTCTGCACTTATAGTCCTGACTCATCTGGAGGCTGAAGCAGGAGGATTGCTTGAGCCCAGGAGTTTGAGATTGGAATGAGCTATGATACTGCCACTGCAATCCAGCCTGGGTGACAAAGAGAAAAATCTTTAAAATGTGTGTGTGTGTGTGTGTGTGTGTGTGTGTGTGTAATCAGAAAAGGAATTTATGAAAAAGACATTGAGTGCCTCACTAAACTGCAATGTGTGTGTTTGTGTCAATGTGTGTGCATACATACATAATTTCTTTATTCTCAATTAATTCCTCTAGAAAAAAGGTCTAAGAACTTTTTTTCTGTTAAGGTCCATATATTAATAGTAAACATTTTAATCAATAATCATACTTGCTTAAATCTGCTTTTGTAGTATTAGAGAAGCTGTAGACAATACATTAAAAAAAAAAAAAAAAAGAACATGGCTGTGTTCCTGTTATACTTTATTTACAAAAGTAGGCAACAGGCTGGATTTGTCCCAAGACCTCGTTCACTGACCACTGCCTCTGACAATCAGTGAATTCACTCAACTTTCCATGTATTCTCGTTCCCTCCGAACCTTTCACGTTTTTGGATAATGCTAGTAGATCTATATTGCCAGAACATGAACCAATTACACACTGTTCCGTCACCCTTATGTCTTCCCTTTGGCTGAGATTTTTATATAGATGAAATATACACCTCTAGTCCTTTCTATAATGTTTCTCCAGTTACAGTGTGGTTCCCTGAGTTTCCCATGTTCATAACTGTTGTTCTGTGACTTTTACATTGGAAGGTCCACTTGATGGCACATAATATTCATGGTTCACATTTTTGTTCACATTTAGTGCATTTTCTTCTGGTACAAATTACTGTCATCAATCTTATTTTCTACACTTTAAAAGTGAGCTGGTCTTTTCACCAATGTGATCAAATAATTTTTTTTTTTCCTTTTCTTTATAGTTCAATAGTTTTACTAGATTTGACTCAGAGTTGTCTATTTCCTCAATTAAACAATATGCCCTTCTGGAAAGTGGGTCTACGTTTACTTTTAACATATGTTTTTAAAATATGATTTTTAGTAGTTTTATTAAATACATTGCTTTGATTGTCTTCTATGAAAATCACTATCATCTATAGAATAGGTTTGCTTTGCCTAGCTAACTTCAATATCTAATGTCTTCTCTCAAAAAATGTATATCCCCTTTTTTCTATGGAAATTAAAAAAAAAATTCCTTTACATGTATTTTTTTCAACTACTATAATAGTTTGGTCTTGCTAAATTGCATTGTTTTCTTAATTTTTTCTCAGTTTTTTATGGGATTTTTATTATCAAATTTTAAAAATTCTTCTATATCTTAATAAAGAGAATGATCATTTATATTGCAAAAATATTCTGCATGTCTCTTGCTGTATATATTAGTTTCTTTGTTTCACTTTTTCTCAAATGTGTTAAGTTAAAATTTTTGTGTTGTTTCGTTATAGCTTCTTGATTAAGAGGAACTTAACCTTTTGCTATTGTATAGCCTAAGAAAGGGGTATTACCCTTTTATGATGCATAGACATTTTTTCTGTTGCTCTTTACATTTCAGAAAATGTAATTAACACCAGCAAATCCACACACAAAAAAACCCTATATTCATTGGAAGATATGAATTTAAAATACATTTTCAATAAGTTTGCTATATTTAGTAAATCAAGTGAAAAAAACAGCATCATTTAATTTATAAGTCTTTAGTATTTTACTTCATGTAGGTCCTTTTATGGGTGTTGTTCAGAGTGAGATATGTGGCCTATCAATTGCTCAGTACCTGCTGTTACTTGTGATTAAGAGAGACAGTGTTCAAAGGAAATTGTCATGCAAATAGTACAAAAAGCAGGCAATCAACACAAGTATTGTCATTTTATATTTTAGAGAGAGAGAGAGAGAGAGAGAGAGAAAATGAAATTAAACCAGAATCCTTATTTGAACATCTCATTTAACATAAGACTGTTTTCACTAAATATCTACCACCTACAGTAATGTCTCCCAGCACTGTTAGCTGTCTCTCTGTTTATGAAAAATTAATCTGACCTTTTGTAACTTTACATCATTGCGAAAACTTAACAGAAAAAAAAAGATACGGTCTATTTCAGACAATCTTCTCAAGCTCTGGATTAATGCTTCTTAATAATTAACATATTAGTTGATTTGATCATCTTCAGCTCCAAGGTTTTATTCTTGGTTTTGTTGTCCTAAATCTTTTATGTACAGGTTGAATATGTCTTATCCAAAATGTTTGGGACCAGAAATGTTTTTGATTTCAGAGTTTTTCAGATTTTGGAATATTTGTATATACATAATGAGATATCTGGATGATGGGACCCAAGTCTTAATACAAAATTATGATTCATATACACTTTATATGCATAGCCTGAATGTAATTTATGCAATATTTTTAATAACTTTGTGCATAAAACAAAGTTTTGAATGCATTTGACTATGACCCATCACAATCAGGTGTGGAATTTTCCATTTATGGTATCATGTCAGTACTCAAAAAATTTTGGACTTTGGAGCATTGCAGATTTCAGATTTTGGATTTTCAGGTTAGGGATGCTCAACCTGTATTTAAGTCTTTAAAAGAGTGGTCAAAATCACTCTGAGAATCAAAACACAAACATTTTCTGAAAATGAAGAAAAAGCACTCAAAGAATTACTTTTATGTATCTTTAAAATACATACTAACACGAAGAAACTTGGAAGAGAAGAAATCAGGAAATTTTTCTTTGCTTTTTTTTCTTTCCCCATTTTTTTCATGTTTATACTGGAGAGTCTCCCGAGATAACAGTAATGTGTTATTCTCTTTATTATGGGAAAGATGAACAGAAATTGTGTAATCTAGCAAAAATTAGAAGATAATTTTTATCTATTGTTTTTGTTATTTTAAGCTATAGGACTATGCAAACAGAGACAAAGTTCTCTTGCTCAAAGACAAGGCAATGAGAGGAAGCATAGATTGGTTAGTCAATAACTGCAATGCGATATAGTATGTACCATAATAAAGGAATATAAGTGAAGGCTGTAACTACAGATTAGTAATTGAAAATTCTTCCTAGGAGAATCAGGCCAAGCAGCACTGTAGAAATTTCACTTTAGTATAATAATACTTAAACAAATTCGCACGATCTCACTAAAACCTTTGCTTGATCCTTAAATTTTCACACATTTAAGGACAAAAAATAAAATCTGATATTACATATTTAGAGATCAACAATACATGTGATAACTTTTAAATTAGCATTCTTTTTTTTTTTTACTTAGTTTAACGATTGAGTACAAATATATGCCTTTTTACTATATAATGTGTGTGTGTGTGTGTGTATATACACATATACTTAATTTGGGTTCAGTTCATATCTGCTACATAATTTCCAGAATTTTATAATCTCAAAATTCCATAACTCATGCTAACATAAATACGCATACACACAAAGTCTAATATTCATGTGGATTTTGCTGAACAATATACATTCTTTTAATTGTTGACATGACTGCCAGTAGTTGCTGAGAAAACAGAGCAGATTGTGAAGCTTTCTACTGTTTTTCTAAAGTTAAATTTTATGTCTATCTTTTTGAGTTTCTTTTGCCAGCAGGCATTTTATGGATCCTATTCAAAGAATAATCACATACTCATTTTTTTACTGCAAACAAGGGAGTGAAGCTTCACATTTTCACACAGTAGGGTGAGCCTTAGACATTATAGCAGCACTAAAGCTTTATCAAAAACAGCATTTAAAAAGTCAGACAATTGTAAAATACATTTGTAGATACATTTTCAAATACACTAAAATATTATGCATTTGATACTTTCAACAAATTGAAAATTTCTAGGCAATAAAATTTTCTTGATAGTGGTTTCCTCTGGTAAAAATACCCGCAAACATATAATAAAAAACTATACTTTAAATCTTTAATAATTTTGATTAAAACTTTGGATGAATGGTTTCACATATATTTCTACATCTATGAGTCAGGCAGTTTTTTGGCCTGTTTTTTATGACTTGAGGTGCTGTACAATCATTTGGGGGTGTCTTTATGTCCATTCTCCTACACAGACTTTTAATAGTCTTGCATTAAATATTCTCTGTATATGTTGGTCACAGAATACTGTTTGTTTTTCACAAGTTAATGTACCCACATTTTTACTTGTTTTGCCTTCTTTTTAGTATTTTTCTTATTATTTCTTGTGGCTATTTCCTACAACATCCCACATACTGTCTATATACAGATACTCTACATTTTCACGTGCTTATTTTCATTGTTTTTAATGTAAACATCAGGAACTTATATGAGGTTAAAATATTCTTTCATGAATAAAATCTCTAAAGTCCAGTGTGGACTATTATCAAGGATATTTCAGACTTTAGTAATATTTTTGTTTTATTATTATATTTAGATATAGTCAGAATATAAGATAGCCACATAATGAGTTCCAGAAAGGTAATAGCATATTTTAGAAAATAGATTATGACTAAGTTCTGGTCAATGTATGTTTCAGATGGTTGAAAATAACATTTATTTTTTTGAGGAATCTCCATACTGTTTTCCATAGAGGTTGTACTCATTTGCATTTCCACCAGCAGTGTATAAATAAGCATACTTTTCTCTCTGAGTCCATGCCAGCGTCTATTATTTTTTGACTTTTTAGTAATGGCCACTCTGAGAGGGGTAAGGTGGATGGGGAGACCATTATTCTAAGTAAATTATCTTAGGGATGGAAAAACAAACACTATGTGTACTCTTTAATAATTGGGAGCTAAACATTGGCTGCACATGGGCACAAAGAGAAATAAAGAACATTGGAAACCAAAAAAGGGGGAGGTGGGAGGTAGGAGAGGGTAAGAGGTAAAAACTTACCTATCGGGTACAATGAACACTATTCTGGTTATGGGAACACTGAATGCTCCAACTTAACCATCGTACAAGGTATCTGTGTAACAAAAACATTTTAACCCCCTTAATATTTTGAAATTTTAAAAAAATAAGTGAACAAATGTTTCTGCTTATTCATTGCATCTTCTTCATTTATTTGAGTTTCAGATGATAATTTATTGAGTATGTATTTTACATCAGAGAGTGTCCTAAGGTATTTATGTATATTATCACATGGAATCCACAATATTCTAAAGATCTTTAAAATATATTTTTAAAAAAGGTTAAGTACTGTCTCAATGTCACACAACTATGATGTGGAAAATTGGAATTTGAATTTTTGCTGACTATAAGCTTAATCGTGTTTCATCAGGAAGTATTCACATGATCTTTTTCTTTTCCAGAAATTGTGTAAGTAGTAAGTGATAGCAATCGCAATGACAATTTTTTTTTTCTTTAACAAAAATTCATTTATTTCTTAGGACTTTTGCTAATGCTAACTAATGACTTCCTTTTTATCACTATAACTATATCTGAATAAAAGTAACGAAACTCATATATGCAACTTTTTAATTATGGGCTGATACCTATATAAGATCCAGTTAATAGATGTCAATAAATTAGTGTTGATTAAATGTAAAAACATTTTTAATTAAAATGTAAGATGGAATAACCTAGAGAGTTTCTAGATAGTTTTTTAGAAAAGTTTGAAGTGGCATATTTGTGATAAATATTTAACTTAGATAAAATAAAGTTTAAAAGCTCACTGAAGAGGAATAATCTGCTTTTATAGTATTAGTCATCTAAAGACAGAAAATATTTTCGAACAAAAATTTTACATTGAGTCGCATAATGCAAATTTTGAGCTTTTAAAAAATGTCTTTGGAAAAAAATCTATACTGTCCATGCTTGTTTAAGGGACACCTAAATTAAAAATAATCGTAATTCCAAACTCTACGGATTTATTCTTTAAGATATTTCATGGATACAAATCACCTGAAATGAACATGCATGATGCATTATTTATATTGTGTTTAAACTTGCTTAATGTTTGTTTAAGAACTATTTGATTTTTACCATCTCTTGCTTCAGTTTTATAAACCAAAATTGGCCTTTAGCATTATAGAATGCATTTACAGATCTGAAAGCCTTATTTATTGTGGTATTTTTCTTATTGGTTGACCCATACATGTTATGTGAAAATAACTAAGACAAAAGTTAGTGATATTATAATTATATAATTAAATTACATATCCTAATAATAAATGCAATATAATATTATAATAAAAAGTAATCTCAGCAATGAGTATTGTACACAAATAAAATCAATATAAAAGTTTATTCTGAAAAATTATAAAAGGCAGGAATCAGAAACATTTACGAAATTAGTTGATTTTAGAGATGATTTACAAGCCAAGCATTTATGTTGCTTTATAACTTAACCAGAAAGTTTCAAGGTAAAAAAACTGCAGATTGGCACTTTTCTGTAGATAAGAGTTTTGTATTCTCCCATTTCAGTCATTCATGTGTAAATGAATTGCTTAAAGTGCTTAAAATAATTGAAAACAGATGAATATTTTGAGCATAATATGAATTCTCTATTCAAGTTTTTCTCTCCTAGAAAACCCTTACTTTCGCAGACTACAAAAGTATGCTTTAGTCCAGCTTGAATATCATGCATTCGAAATGAGCAGATCTGAATTAATGAGGTCATGAGGTCTAAATGAAATACACAAGTTTCTCTGTGAATTTAAAACT
>RJWJ010016947.1:0-33931 GCA_004363605.1 Indri indri | reverse complement strand
TCAGTTTGGGAAGATAAAGACATTCTGGAAATGGATAGTGGTGATGGTTGCAAAATATGTTAATGGACTTAATGCCACTGAATTGTACACTTAAAATTTAAGATGGTAAATTTCATGTTATGTATATCTTGCCACAAAAAAAGCATGACAACTGCATAGAGATGTTTGAGATTGCAGTAATTTTATAGATACTCTTTGGCGACTTAAAACAAGCTCTCTTTTTGTTTATATCAAATTTTCGAGATGCTTGACATTCTCCCTTTTCTAAAGCTATTATGGAGTATGAATTTTGGACATTTAAAATAACTACAAGTGGGGAGAAAATAACTGAATTTTAATACATTGTAATATCCCCATTTGTGTTAAAAATGCTATATCCTAGAAAGGAAGGAACAAAAGTTCAATTAAACCTTTTAAATTGTATTTCTAATTATTTCATTTAAGAAAAACTACTTAAATAAGACCTACCCATATTACTAGTGAGGCAGTAGTTGTAGCTCACTTTGCTTTGTCTGATGCTAAGTTAATGTTCAAAACTGTATCTTGTATCAAACCCATAGGGTCAGCCCCATCTTCTACCTTTGCTCATATTTCTGATATGGAGTGAGAAAAATGCAGTGTTACCAAGGATGTAATGTGATTTCTCTCCCTGGGGGAGGGATAGTGAGGGGCTGTGGGAAAATGAACAAATGAGTAGCATAGATAGCCTACCCAGTGTAGCCAATCATTGCTAATACAGTTGCTCTTAACAACCTAAATTAGTTTGAGCTGTAACTTTTTATTGTGGCAGGCAGGTACTAAGCTTGAAAAGATGGAAGGAGAATATATTTAGGTAACTGTATGAGGCAAGTCTTGCAATAAAAGGTGTCGACTGACAATTGATGGCAAAGGCAAGTGAGCAAGTACAGATTTTATTTCTTTTTATTCCCCAAGTAGGGAAAGGTGGCAAATGAGTTAAATGTATAATGACGGTTTTAAAAGTTTGAAGGAGAAACTCAAGTTCCTAAGTCTTGAGGAAATTGTTGCTTTTATAGGAGCCTTAGTAAGTATTTGATAAAGGGAATACTTTTTTTAAATTAAATGCTAATATATGAGGATACTTTTCTCCCTCAAACTCGTATGGGGAAGGACAAGACTTCCATCTTTTCCCTATTGGGCCAGAGGAAAAGAGTCATTTACGTTATTTTTAGATGGACTGCTTTGAATGTGGGAAAACCTCCAGAGAAAAAATAAGATGTTTTCCTGAGTCACATCTATTAGGATTTCAAGTACAAGAAACTAAAACAATTAATGCACTAGCATAATGAAAGTAATTCTATATATTCGTTAAAGAAAAAAGGGTTATGGTAAAACATTACAATAATCTTGCCACTCAGAAAACAATATATTGAAATGTTTTTCTCTAGCATGAATGTATTTAGATATATGCTTTCCAGATTTGTGTAGAAAAGCCTTATTTTTACAAAGAGCATTCATACTGCACACACCTTTTAGCCTACTTTATAATTTAATAGAACATCTTTTTTGTAAGCACTAAATACTCAGTATTTTAAATGGATATAACTGTTTAAACTGATCCTTTATTGTTGGAAATATGAGTTATTATGAACAGCTTTTAAAATAGCATTTTTGTAGATAATTGTGAAGATTCATGATTTTTTTTGGTAATTAACTCTTTTAAAAGCTGTGACCATGATGCAGTAATACTGATTTTGAATATAGCATGAACAGGTCAATCTAATAGAATCCAATGGAAGGAAATTAGGAGACACTTTGCGTAAATATTTAACATTAAAAAGTCTTTTCTTGATTTTTCTAACATACAAATGGGTAGAAATTACTAGTAAGTGAACACAGACTATTTTGAAAACTTAGGAAAAATCTAAATTTAGTTTTTAAAAAAAAAATCCTTAAAAGTTGCCAATAATTTTTTTTGTTGTTCAGAAAAAAATGAAACTATAGTGTAATATTTGCTCACACAGTTGAGCTTTAATAACCACAGGAGTGGTGCTAGTAGCTAAGAACAACACGTAACCATTTCTCCTTTGCCTTTGGGATTTGTGAAATTTTTTTAAAGTCTCATTTGAATTCTCAGATATAGCTGAATAGTGGTCCGGAAAACTAACATGGGGCTATAATTTGGCACAAAAATAATCCTTATTGGTTAATCAGGAATTTACTGTCCTAATCTAATTTAGTATTGAAAATATGCATTATTAGAACCCAATGGTTAAAACTGCTAAGTTTTACAATTTAGTCTTGTATCTAAGCTTATACATCTATATAGAAACAGGATTAATATTGGTGCCTGAAAACACAGATGGTCTAAAATGATTATGGTTGGAAAAAGTAGTACTACCACCCAGAAAATATAAAATGTAACAGCCCAAATGTATTATAGCTTCAGAAATGTTTTGAGTGGAATGCATACTGGAGCACAAACATTGTAATCCATTGCCTTAAAATAAGATGGTTTTGTTCCATGAGACTTGTGTGCAGAATCTAATATAGCAACAAGACCAGCTAGTAAAAATAAAGCCACTCTTACATTAAATTTTTAAACATTTTGGTAAAGTATGCTTACATTCAATTTTAGGTTCCTAATTATCAGGAAGACATTAACCCAAAATCACCTGGTTAACTGTATCTACCTTGTCCTTCCTCAGAATGTACTACTACCTGAATGCTTCTATTCCTTTTTTGATCTTCGAAAAGAATTCAAGAAGTGTTGCCCTGGGTCACCTGATATTGACAAACTAGATGTTGCAGCAATGACAGAGTGTATCCTTTAAATGATCATCGGAGAAGCATTTGAAAAGATAGCTCCAGGAAAAAAACGGTAATTCAAGAAATTTTAAAATGTTGTTTTTTCATGTCAGGTGGGTGATGTGCTGGTGAAGGAGGCGTATCTCTCACATGAGCATGAAAATGCAATCATCATGCTTATGAACTACGAAAGGCTCTTTAAACATTTTAAACTTTCTCAGCATATGGATGAAATTGGCCTGTCCAAAATTTGACTACAGTGCTAGCAGGAACTAATAGTGCAATTATAGACATCTTTGAAAGTAGTTACAATTAATTGAATTTGGACAGTCGAATGGATTTACAGATGGATTTTTGTGAAGTGATCACATCTAAAATAGAATTCGATTTCAGATTATGGGATTTTTTTTTTTTAATTGGAGAAGAGAGTTAAGACTTGACTTTTTTTTTTTTTTTTTTTTTGAGACAGAGTCACACTCTCTTGCCTGGGGCGAGTGCCATGGCGTCAGCCTGGCTCACAGCAACCTCAAACTCCTGGGCTCAAGCAATCCTACTGTCTCAGCCTCCCGAGTAGCTGGGACTACAGGCATGTGCCACCATGCCCGGCTAATTTTTCCTATATATTTTTAGCTGTCCAATTAATTTCTTTCTCTTTTTGGTAGAGACAGGGTCTCGCTCTTGCTCAGGCTGGTCTCGAACTCCTGAGCTCAGGACAATCCGCCCGCCTCGGCCTCCCAGAGTGCTAGGATTACAGGCGTGAGCCACCTCTCCCGGCCCAGGACTTGACTTTCTTTGATGCAGATCCCAAGGCCACTTGTTCTTGAATACCTTGGTTTTAATGTTTATTTTGGATTCTTTGGAAGGAAGCCAGTGAATTTTTTTAAATTAGTGTGTATGTCCTCCTTACAAACTGCCGTTCACTGGGTTCCCCCTTTTAACCTCCCCTCAGTTTCTCAAATACATACAAGAAGATGGTGATCATAATCTATCTGTGGAGATGACAAAATGGGATCTGGATTGTCCCCCCAGATTCTTTAATTTCCAAGATAGGATATTTGATGTGTTATATATTATAAAAGTAAATATTATATGATCACAAGTCTGTAATCATGAATGACCCATCACCTTGGGTCCATTAAGTCTTTAAAGTTCTAGCTAATAAGCAGTCATGTGCTAATCTATCAGAAGTGAAATTCAGTAGTCATCAGGTTAAGTGGCTCCCCCAAAGCCCCTGCAGGAATCATCATGAAGTTGAATCTTAAGTTACTTTCAGTAACTTGTGGGTTATAGATTTTTATTCTTAAACTTTCTTATTTCAAGGACTAAAGTCTGGTTTTTATCTTATTTCAAAATTTACTTTCCTGATTGAAGGTTGTTTGCATATTTTTCCTAACTACTTGTAAGTAGGTCAAACCCATCTTTATTTGCCTTCCTGGAATCAGGTGGAATTTTTGGGTTAGCATCATTAGTAGTGCTGGGAAGAAGGTGGAATAAGCTTATTTTGAAGGGATTCTCATGAGAATTTTGCTGAAAGGTTGGGACAACAGGGAAATTCTTGTTTGTTGGTTCGAATGCTGTATTAGCTCAGGCTGCAATAACAAATACTATAGACTGGGTGGCTTGACACAAATTTACTTTCTCACAGTACTGGAGGCTGGGAAAACCAAGATCAGGGTACTATCGTGGTTGGGTTCTGGTAAGGGCTATTCCTAGCCTGCAGACAGCCACCTTCTCTCTGTGTCTCAAATGGCATCTAGAAAAAAATAAGTAAACTGGGAGGAAAGTCTGATAAGTTTCTTAATTTAGAAAAAGACAATTTTGGTAGGAAAGGTAGTATGTTAATTATCCTCAACTATTCAGTTTCTTCATTTAGCAAAGAAAATCTCTCCTTAGTAATTATAAGTCAGTAATACTAGTGAAGATTTCCATAGCTACAGAGGTTCTTGTATTTAAGTATTTTGGTTTTCTCAATATGTTGACAGTTCAGAGAAAACATATTAAAGTTCTTTTTTTTTTTCTCTCTGGTTTTTAAGAGCTTCACATATATAACATTTAAAAATATTAGTATACATTTTCAAAATGGTTACCTGGGCTTCTTGTTCTGTGTTGTATTTTCTACACACCAGTATACAGTACTCAAAATAAAAAAGTTGCATTGTCATTAGGTGAGTTAGTAGGATGCTGCGCCAGCTTTTCCTGTCATTCCTTTTAATCCTAGCTCCATGGTTGTGTTGGTTGGCAGTTCATTTTCAAATGCCATAGAGATGAAAATCAGAAATTTTTGACTACAGTAAACAGATGAATTGTAAATAAAGCTAAGTCGTACTCCATTTTAGGCACATCACACCTGAAATTGAGGAAGGAAGTCATGGCCATTTAGCAATGCATTCATTGAAAAAAAGGATTTTATGTTATCTTTCTTTAAAAATAGCTTAATTTAGTCTAGTTGCTTTGGACATACTTTGGAAGAATCTTGGATATATAGTTTTATTATTAAAAGCTGGATTTTAATGTTAAATGTTTTAATATTATGCTGCATATGTCCTTTCCATTTAACAGGTTAGAAATACTATTAAGCTTTCTTAGTTAGCAATGGTTTTTATTTTACATTGCTGCTGTGATTGATTATTTTATGACTCCTATTCAGAGAAATCATTTCCCTGACTAGGCCTCCACACCACTTCCTGAGGTCAAAAGTAATCATACCAAATCTCAACATCCATTTGTGCTCATCTATGCAAAGTATTTTTACAATGTCTGAGCTAAAGATTTGTGCTGTTCTTTCAGAACACTAAACATTTTCATTTTCTTTGCTAATATGGAAATGACATTGAATTTTGAAACCTAAAGATAGTCATTAAACATTCTTGATGGTTTTGCCAAGTAGATGGGGATAGATTTGCTCCCGAGGGATTACCTGTTCCACCAGGTAAACCATGGGGGAGGGAGAGAGGCTTCTGTTGATACCGGGAAAGGAATAAGTAAGGTAATGTGCCAGTTGATATGCTTGTTTAATTTTTTTCTTGCTGTGAAATAGTTGCTCTTGTTTATTTAAATGAGTGTACAGAAATATTGACTTTATTTGGAGCCTTGGTGACTTCATAGTACGCTAAGTGTATTTGGAACATGCTTTGTTAACTTTACGTTCAAGTAAATTTTTTCACATTTAGTGTTTAGTTACTAGACTATCTTTTTTTGAGCCAGGGTCTTCATTGTGTTGCCCAGGCTGGTCTTAAACTCTTGAGCTCAAGTGATCCTCCCACCTGAGCCTCCCAAGTAGCTGGGACTACAGGTGTGCGCCACTGTACCTGGTGATTTTGTTATTTACAGCAGTTTTAGGTTCAGAGCAAAATTGAATAGAAAGTTACAGAGTTCCCATATAACCCCTGATTCACACATAAACACAACCTCCCCCACTGTCAACATGCTGCACAAGAGAGATACATTTGTTATAATTGATGAACCTACCTTGATACATCATTACTCAAAGTTTATAGTTTATGCTGGGGTTCACTTTGCTGTTGTACATTGTGTGGGTTTTGACAAATGCATGATGACATGTATCCACCCACCATTGTAGAATCAGAATACATCCTAATACCAGCATAGCATGGAATAGTTTCATTGCTTTAAGAATCCTCTGTGCCCTGTCTATTCATCCCTTCCTTAATCCCTGATAACCACTAATCTTTTTACTGTCTCTGTAATCTTTTTTTTTTTTTTTTTGAGACACTCTCACTCTGTTGCCTGGACTAGAGTGCTGTGGTGTCAGCCTAGCTCACAGCAACCTCAAACTCCTGGGCTCAAGCCATCCTCCTGCCTCAGCCTCCCAAGTAGCTGGGACTACAGGCATGTGCCACCATGCCCAGCTAATTTTTTATATATATATTTTTAGTTGTCTAGCCAATTTCTTTCTGTTTTTTTAGTAGAGACGGGGTCTCTTGCTCAGGCTGGTCTTGAACTCCTGAGTTCAAACGATCCTCCCACCTTGGCTTCTCAGAGTGCTAGGATTACAGGCGTGAGCCACCACGCCCATCCTGTAGTCTTGACTTTTCCAGGATGTCATATAGATGGAATCATGTAGTATGTAGCCTTTTCAGATTGTCTTTTTACCCAATAGTATGCATTTAAGCTTCCTCCATGTCTTTTCATAGCTTGATAGTTCCTTTTGCTTTAGTGCTGAATAATATTTCGTTGTCTGGATGTACCACAGTTTGTCCATGCACCTACAGAAGGACATCTTGGTTGCTTAGAGGTTTGGCAAATATGAATAAAGCTTCTATAAACATCCTTGTGTAGGTTTTTGTGTGGACTTAAGTTTTCAGTTCAGTTGGGTAAGTACCAAGGAGTGTGATTGCTGCTTCATATGGAAAGAATGTAGTTTTTTATACCTCACTGGGATTTTGTGTTTAAGGCAGATATTTTGGGGCGGGGAGGGAAAGCAATAAGGTCTTGTGTTTTTAAAAAGTATGTGCAACTTGAATAATATGCAGCATTTTGAGATGTTGAGGGAAGATCAAAGAAAATGAGAATGCTGTCATTTTCTCATGGAAGAGGAGACTAAAGCCTGAGATGTAGAGTCACAGAATCTGGGCCTAAGTGGGCTCTGCCATACAGCATCTTTGCCTTCCTGTGAGTTACTTTTGTTTCCAAGCCTCACTTTATCTTGGATATTCCCGAACGAAACCTTTGTAAACCACGAGGTGCTATGTAAATGAAAAAGTATGACCACTTTGGTTAAAAGAAAGGGTTTAGGAATTTCTTGAATGCAGTTCTGGTTCTTACTTTAGCACTTATTTCCTTCTTTTGTCTTTGTATTTATTCTAAAAACAATTTCTGGTGTTAGTGCAAGGCCTCCAGCTTATTCCACTTACAGTTTTGTTGACTGCTTTTGAATTATCTGATCCCAGCTGAGAAGACTTCATCTAGCAGGTGATTTGTGAGTTGCATTTTGTAAGCTCTTTATTTAATCAGGTGAGGTGGTGAGGTTCTAATGATAGTGACTGGGGCTTCTGTGGATTTTTTTTTTTTTTTTTGAGACAGAGTCTTGCTCTGTTGCCCAGGCTAGAGTGCTGTGGCGTCAGCCTGGCTCACAGCAACCTCAAACTCCTGGGCTCAAGCAATCCTTCTGCCTCAGCCTCCCGAGTAGCTGGGACTACAGGTGTGTGCCACCATGCCCGGCTAAATTTTTCTAATTTTAGTAGAGATGGAGATCTCATTCTTGCCCAGGCTGGTCTTGAACTCCTGACCTCAAGCATTTTGTTTTTGTTTTTTTTCTTTGAGGCAGAAATTATCTTAGATGCCTAGGAGAAATTAATACTGGTTGTCGCCTGCTGAAAGGGCATTTTGATTGGGGGCTATTTGTATAAATGACTTATTCATTTTTAAAAAAGAACAACCCTGTTTCTCCCCCACTAACGTTGGATGGAATAACTTCCTCCCCATTTCTTAATCTGTTAGTTTTTACTCATGAGCTGATTTATTCTTGATTTATTAATCAAGACTTCAAATGTTGTGTTTACTTCACTTTGCCAAGCATTTATTAAGAGCATGGGAAGGAGAGCAAGTGAAAGGCAGGAACTGTCAGTTGAGTGCTTACTCTGTATCCCCATCAACAGCTTCATAATAGCCCAGTGAGTAGGTATCACCCCCATTTTAAAGGTAGGGAAACTGAGGCTTAGAGTTTTTGTCTTTATTTTATTTTAGACATGGTCTTGCTCTGTGGCCCAAGCTATGTGGTATCTTCATGGCTCACTGCAACCTCCAACTCCTTGGCTCAAGTGATCCTCTTGCCTCAGCCTCCTGAATAGTTGGTACTACAGGTGCACTACCAGGCCTGGCTAATTTCTCTGTTTTGGTTTTTTTTTTTAGGTTTTTTTTTTTGTAGAGACAGGGTCTTGCTCTTGCTCAGGCTGCTCTCGAACTCCAAAGCTCAAGCAATCTTCACGCCCCAGCTTCCCAAAGTTGTAGGATTACAGGTGTGAGCCACCACGCCTGGCCTCACTTTATATTAGATGCTCTAGCACCTAATACAGGGAGTAGAATATTCTAGAATATATAAAGAGCATTTGAAAGTGGGTTGGCTACTGAAAGGGATTATCTCCCTTTTATATTATCCTGTGTTTCCTTGGCACAACTAATGCATTCAGCAGTAAAGCTAAGTTAATTTTGTAAAATTTCTATTCGGCTATAGGGTGTCACATGCATATGTGCTGTTTCACGTAATTACCGGGGGCCATTTCGCTAGTGCAGCTTTCCATTGTAAGGATGAAGAAAATCATGAAACTCTTGTCTGCCTGTCCAAAGGTTAACACAGGGTGTGTGTTTCGCCACTTCTTGAGGGGCGTAAAGAATTTGTGTGTATGTGCACATAAGCATGCTCTACTATCAGTGTGACGATGGCCTGTTTTTACTATGGATTAAAAATGGGGAAGAATAGCCGAGTGGTTAAGAACATGAGCTCTAGAGTCAGATTTACTGAAGTTGGCCAGGCGCGGTGGCTCACGCCTATAATCCTAGCACTCTGGGAGGCCGAGGCGGGGGGATCGTTCTGAGCTCAGGAGTTCAAGACCAGCCTGAGCAAGAGCGAGACCTTGTCTCTACTAAAAATAGAAAGAAGTTAATTGGATAGCTAAAAATATATCTAGAAAAAATTAGCCGGGCATGGTGGCGCATGCCTGCAGTCCCAGCTACTCGGGAGGCTGAGGCAGAAGGATCGCTTGAGCCCAGGAGTTTGAGGTTGCTGTGAGCTAGGCTGATGCCATGGCACTCGCCCCAGGCAAGAGAGTGAGACTCTGTCTCAAAAAAAAAAAAAAAAGATTTACTGAAGTTGATTTACTGTACTTCTCAGCCTGTTTCCCCGTCTTAAAATGTGTGCGGGTATTGTAAGGAATGTTGATATAGTGTATGCAACGACTTGGCCAGTGGCCGGCTTGCCCCATACTCGGGTGCTGACTGATCCCGCACACCTCACCAGGTCGTCAGGTGTTTCAGAAGAGGAAAAGCAGCTGCCAACAGACTTTGAAAAGAACTTTATTGATTTAAGACCTTATTTAAACTTGAAATTGTTTTAACCTTATGCGAGACTGGATATAGACCTTTCAGAGCATCAGCTATGTGTTAGTACAGGTACTTAATTTGGCTTCTCCATTTGTAAATTATTGTGTGAATGCGGCTCGTTCTATTCCATAATACACTTAGGAGTTTATTTGCTATTAATGGAACCAGGCCTTTGTAATTGCACAAACCTTCATTGCTTGGCTTAAAAGGTGGAGGGAAGCGCTAAATCCTCCTTGGTACCTTCCTACGTGTGAAAGGGATTTTAAATATCGCCAAGTGCACAGTTAAGCTGGGCTAGTAGTTGACCTTGTTAGCTGGAGGGGGAAGGAATTATCTTTGGCATCACATCGGTATGGTGTGAGCCAAATCAGCAAATACTGGCTTGTGGTCTGTAATAAGTCAAGTGACTAGAAATGCTGTATATTCCTCACCAGTACTCGTTTACATTAATTATGTATGGTTTATTTTAATTGTAAAATATGTTCTACTTTTAAAACATGAGTTTGGGAATTCCAGGATAATCTTTTTGTTTTACAAGGCTTCAGAAGACTTTTTGTCATTGAGTCTCCTTTTCCTAATTTGTTTATCACATATACATGTCTTTTTTCTAAAGTAAATTTTTTTCTCTTCTGTTACATTACCTCCTACCTCCCATTTTATTTCTTCTAGGGTGTAATCAACTTGTCAGGTTTATTTGAAATTTTCACATGGCTCTTCATTATAATAATGCCTGCCTTCACTTCTAGTTATATTCCTTTACGGTGATAATCTTTTTTTTTTTTTTTTCTGGGACAGGGTCTCACCCTGTTGCCCTGAGTAGAGTGTCGTGGTGTCAAGCCTAGCTCACAGCAACCTCCAACTTCTGAGCTCAAGAGATCCTCCCATCTTGGCCTCCCAGAGTGCTGGGATCATAGGTGTGAGCTACCGTGCCCTGCCTACAGTGGCATTCTTGATTTGCTTCTTTCAAAGCTCGCTTAAAAGTATAGGAGATTATGTATAGAACTTATTGTAAAAATTATGCAACTCATTTAAGGATAATTTGTTACTTTTTCCTCTCATTCTGTCATATGATTATAGGAAATTCAGTTCTTAGATGGAGTGCTAATAAACTTTTCTCTTGACGCATGTTGGTTATTCCTTTGTTCATTAGCATATTTATTGTAATGTGTCTGGCAACATGTAATTGTGTTGCTGTACTGTAAAAGTAAACAGTAGAAAGGGAAGTAACAAATTTTTCTTCTGAGGGTTCTATGGCAGAGAAAAATGGCTTTAAGATGGAATTTTGAACTGGGATGTAATTATAAACTTGTTCCAGAGTGTGTGTGTTATTTTATGTGTGTGATTCTCTTAATATACAAACAAAAAACTTAATTTAAAAAAGATTTTTACAAGTGAAAATTTGGTTTTCTGAAACCACACGCGTTCATTTTCAGGCAGTCGGGAAAGGTAACTTTTTATTAGTAGATAAGTTAATATTGATGAACTTCATAACCTTTCTCTCTGAATTATACCTTCAGCTAATGTAAACGTGAATTAAATCCTCAAGTGTTTTGCCAAGGTGGCACTAAGGAAAGCATTCCTCCTCTTCAAATAACCCAAATCCCTGTGGATTTATCTAACCTTTGTATAAATGTAGCACTTTGCTTAGTCGCAGCCTGAAATGTTAGTTTTGTTCCCACCACTTCCTGCTGTACCCTTCCTCATTTCCCCCTGGCATGTTTCGCTTGTAAAGCTGGGGGAGCCTGTTTGTGCTGTTGTGGCTGCCTCAAGGGCAGAATGAGTAAGTTGCATGACGAGCCATAAACCAGGAGGCACCGACTCATCTTTCCTTCCCTCAAGATCAGACGTGCAGCAAATAATCCAATATATAATTATATAATTGATAGGGGAAAGAATTGGTACTAAAACTTTTTTCTTACTCCCCTTTGCTATTGTTCAATTCTGATAAGGGTTATGGATTGAAGGAACCTTCCTAAGAAGGGTGTGTGTGTGTGTGTGTGTGTGTGTGTGTGTGTGTGTAAGGAGGTGGTTTGGGTGTGCAGGAGGTTGGGTGACTTTTAAAAGTTGTTAACAGATTAGAGCTGCTGATCTTCTTGGTGTGCGATCACTTGAAGAGAAAACATGTTAGTACGTGTTATGTGAAACCAAGGTAGCCAAATGTCAAGAACGTATTCTTAATTAAAAAATAGAATTCAGTAAAATGATTAAGTTATGAATCAATTTTTTTTTTTTTTTTTTTTACCCAGACAAGATACTTTACATTTTTATTTTTGATCTCTATCTTCCTCACTTGGCTTTTATCTATGAATTTAAAAAGCTTCTTGGGAAGTATTGCTGAAAACAAAACAAAGTAAGGTTTCTTATCTTGGCATGGGGAATTGTGTACATAGTCAGATCAGAGCTGTATAATAATTCTAGCTCCATTATCTATCAGCCAGGTGACTGGGTGAGTTACAGAACATCTCAAAATCCTAGTTTCTTAATCTGTTTGCCATTACTATTATCTACCTGGCAGGTTTATTGTGAAAATTGCTAGAAACAAATGGTGGTTGGTACAAAATGGTGTTTAATGAATGACAACATTTAAGTAAATAGATTCTTAGAAGCTATAGGGACGGCGATAGGTAGAGGCTGACACCCAGGAAATGTTAGTACAGGTGAGAACAGTAATATAGGAATAGTGTCTAATGGACTCTTAAATTGAAGGTCGTGGCCTAGATCAGGAAGTTTTTGGTGCTGGATGGGAGCTACTCATGGCCTGATTTGGTTAGGGGATTAAGAAGCTAAGGGTGCTTTCTCTGTTAGGGTGTGTTACCTGAGCAAAGGTGAGAAGGCTAGATACTTGTCATTTATAGAAGAGAGAACAGAGTAATTTGAATGTAGTACACTTTTATAGTCCTGGTCCACCAACCTTGATTTTCCCTGTGTTCTGTTTGGGGATGGAAAGTAAGGGTGTGGCAAACGTTTCTGTGTGTTTGGCCGTCTTTTGTCAATCTCCATTCTTCCAGGGCAGAGATCAAAAAGATTTTTCTATAAAGGGCCAGATAGTTAATATTTTAGGTTTTGCAGGCTATATATGGTCTTTGCTCATATAGGTAAGGCTTGCTTTATTGCATTTCACAGATATTGTGGGGTTTTTTTTTGTTTTTTGTTTTTTTTTAACACAAATCGAAGATTTGTGGCAACCCCGCGTCAAGTCTGTCTGTACCATTTTTCAATAATGTGCTCGTTTCATGTCTGGCACATTTTGATAATTCTCACAATATTTCAAACTTTTTCATTATATCTTTTATGGTGATCTGTAATCCGTGATCTTTGATGTTACTATTATAATTGCTTTAGAGCATCACAAACCATACCCATATAAGATGTCAAACTTAATTGATCAATGTTATGTTTGTTTTGACTGTTCCACTGACTGGCCATTCCCTGTCTCTCTCCCTCTCCTCAGGCCTTTTATTCCCTGAAAACAACAATACTGAAATTAGGCCAATAAATAACCCTATAATGCCTCTAAGTGTTCAAGTGAAAGGAATACTCGCATCTCTCACTTTAGATCAAAAGCTAGAATGATTAAGCTTAGTGTGTGGAAGGCATGCTGAAAGCCAGGATAGGTCAAAAGCTAGGCCTGTTGCACCAAATAGCCAAGTTGTGAATGTGAAAGAAAAGGTCTTGAAAGAAATTAAAAGTGCTATTCCAGTGAACACATGAATGATAAGAAAGCAAAACAGCCTTATTGCTGATAGGGAGAAAGTTTTAGTGATCTGGATGGAGGATCAAACCAGCCACAACTTTCCTTTAAGAAAAAGTTTAATGCGGAGCAACGCCCTAACTCTCTTCCAATTCTGTGAAGGTTGAGAGAGGTGAGGTTAATATCAACATTAACAGGAATTTGGAAGAATTTGATTCTGACCCTCACGGACGACTTTGAGGGATTTAAGACTTAAGTGGAGGAAGAAACTACAGATGTGGTACAAATAGCGAGAGAACTAGAATTAGACGGGGAGTCTGAAGATGTGACTGAATTGCTGCGATGTCATGTATTAGAAAAGCGGCATCGTGGAAATAGTGTGAGCAGTAATCCGAGGTGTCTATTTTGAACATTAGGCCAAAAAAAGTCATTTAATACCTCATGGTCTTGACAATGTAACTCTATCTTTAAATCAGTGTGGGAATTGACTT
Organism: Indri indri; assembly: GCA_004363605.1. Lineage (NCBI taxonomy): Eukaryota > Metazoa > Chordata > Mammalia > Primates > Indriidae > Indri > Indri indri. The sequence continues at coordinate 19,924 of RJWJ010016947.1, read as the reverse complement.
GGGTGTGTGTTGTATAGATAGATAGGATGAAGGATTTTAATTAACTTTGTTGCATGCTTTATGGTTTGTAACCTAGCGGAAGTGTTCCATATTCATGCATTTGCTATAACTTAATAAACTTTATTCCTGGTAATAGCTCAGGACAGGATTGATTTGGCTGTTTTACCCTAAGAGGGTAGTTGGAGACCTGAAGAAGCGTGGGTTGAGTCCTGACTGATGGAAGGCAGCCGTTCGGAGTTTTCCAAGGAATTGTCAATCCAGATGCATTTTTACCTGGCTTCTTGGCTTTGTATGCATTTAGTTTAAAAGTAACCTTATTTTATCTCTCCAAAATGTTTCCTTAACTTAATCTAACAGGTTTAAACTTGGAGAAGGATAGCTCGGTCTCCCGCTATGGAGCCTCTCAAGTTGAAGATATGGGGAATATAATTTTAGCAATGATTTCAGAGCCTTACAGTAAGTACTGCTGTTTTAACAACGTGGTCCTAGAGTTTGCCTCCGCTGTCTTTCCTTCAACTATACTTTTCAATTTCCTCCCACAGCTTTGTCTCTCTAATAGCTAAAGTGATGACTTCTATGTTTCGTTTTTAGATCACAGGTTTTCAGATCCAGAGAGAGTAAATTACAAATTTGAAAGTGGCACTTGGTAAGTACTTGAGTACTACTCATTTGAGCTTTTTGATCTTTTGTTGTTGTTGTTGTTTACATTGTGATGTTTAACCCCCCTTGTGTTTTAGTAACTTTACTACACCTTTGGCTATCATTTCTTACTGTTAGGTCATCTGTAAAAGAATGTTTTATTATTGAAAGTAAGCTTGGATATAGGGATTAAAATTTAATAAAGTATGGTTATCCTCAGTCATTCTGTCATATATGACCTTAGGTACATTATATGTTGGGATCTGTTACTGTTATTTCAGTCTCTTCAAAACTGTCCATCTGGCCGACCATAGTAGCTCATGCCTGTAATTCCAGCACTTTGGGAGGCTGAGGCAGGAGGATTGCTTGAGGCCAGGAGTTTGAGACCTGCCTGGGCGACATAGTGAGACCGCATCTCTATAGTAAAAATAAATTAGCCAGGCATGGTGAAACATGCCTATAGTCCTAGCTACTTGGGAGGCTGAGACAGGAGGATCACTTGAGCTCAGAAGTTTAAGGTTACAGTGAGCTGTGATTATGCCACTGTATTCCAGCCTGGGTGACAAAGCAAGACCCTGTTAAACAAGAACAGCAACAACAAAAAAAAAACCCCAACTATCCTTTCACTTGGAAAACTTCCAAAGGAAAAATCAAAGGCTTTAATAGAGTTCACGATTTTTACTGAGATAATTTTAAGTACGGTCTATCAGTTTTTACTTTGAAGCAAAGCAAATAACTGGGAGGAGTATGAAGTGGTGGTATCTCTGTGACCACAGGTAGACCTGTTTAAGTTTGTAAATCACTGTAGTGAATTTTGTGAGATTGTCTGATGCCTGAAGTGAATAGAAACTTCTGACAGCTTTAGAAGTTAGAGAGACTTTGAGGCCTGTTTAGTTGTGGAAAAAGCGACTCATTAGGAAAATGTCCTAGGAGTACTGGAAATGTGAACATGGGAGGGATAGAACATCCAACGGTGTCAAAATATATAATAGATGATTTGCACATGACTCATTAAGGTGTGGGGACTCCCAAGCATTTCCACAGACGCTCTCGTTGCTGGCTCCCCGCTTTGCTCTCTGGTTTTGCATTGGAGATAGTTTGATGGCAGACTTCTGACCATGTGCACAGATGCCTGATGTTAGTTAATTGCCAGCTTTATTCTGATCCTAAATTCTGCTGACAAACTGGATTTAAACCACACTTGTGTACTGGCTAGATCTGAGAGTGAATTTAAACCTATCCTTGGTCTAGGAACTTCCAGGCCACAAGGGTATTGGGAGAACTTTGCTTCCTTTGAATTATTCTTGGGTGTTTTTGAGTTCATGGCAAACAAGCAGCTCCTCAGCTGATTGTTTGCCGAGTGAGCTAGCTGTGTCAGAACTGCATAGGCAGCCATCTTTCTATAGTGAACCACCTGAAAAACACTCTGAGCTATACCTAGATAATTTTTGAGGTTATAAAAAAAATCAAGGCTGGGGAGGTGGCTCATATCTGTAATCCTAGCACCTTGGGAAGCTGAAGCAGGAGGATTGCTCGAGCTCAGGAGTTCAAGACCAGCCTGAGCAAGAGTGAGATCCCATCTCTACCAAATAGAAAAATCCAGCCAGGTGTCGCGGTGCACACCTATAGTCTAGCTACTTGGGGGACTGAGGCAGGAGGATTGCTTGAGCCCAGGAGTTTGAGGTTGCAGTGAGCTGCAATGATGCCACTGTACTCTACCCAGGGTGACAGTGAGACTCTGTCTCAAAAGGGGGAGGACTGAACCCCTTTCTCACTCCCCCCTTTAAAAAAAAAAAAAGAAAATCAAGTAGTATTGCAAGTTGGTCTGAACTCCAATAAGACCCCATGTACAACTAGGTAAAGTGTCTTGCAGAGGGTCATAGGTGTCAGCCTTGCTAGCATTAATCATGAAACCTGAAGTTTTGCTTTGTCCACAGCAGCAAGATGGAACTTATTGACGATAACACTGTAGTCAGGGCACGAGGTTTACCATGGCAGTCTTCAGATCAAGATATTGCAAGATTCTTCAAAGGACTCAATATTGCCAAGTTGGTTTTCTTTAATCTCTATGTAAATTTAAGACTCCTAAAGGGATAATGGGCTCCTGTGTTTTCTCACTGTATTTTTTTTTTCCTACCTGCCATCTGTTTATTATTCTCAAAGGGGCGGTGCAGCACTTTGTCTGAATGCTCAGGGTCGAAGGAATGGAGAAGCTCTGGTTAGGTTTGTAAGTGAGGAGCACAGAGACCTAGCACTACAGAGGCACAAACATCACATGGGGACCCGGTATATCGAGGTATGTCCTCACAACCTGAGACCCTGGACGTCATGAGTGAGTGTTAACATATGATGGAAGGCACAGAAACTACGTGATTAACTTTCCTTTCTTTTCTTAGGTTTACAAAGCAACAGGTGAAGATTTTCTTAAAATTGCTGGTGGTGAGTACTTTTTATATAATGTGGTTTTAGTTAATAAGAATCTAAAATTTAGCATGTTTAGATTTAACAATGGAATATGGGAATAGATTTTTTTTGTTTTTTGGAAATAGTGTCTCTGTTGCCTGGGCTATTGTGTAGTGTTGTCATCATTGCTTACTGCAGCCTCAAACTCCTGGGCTCAAATGATCCTTCTGCCTCAGCCTCCCAAGTAGCTAGGCCTTACAGGCATGCACCACATGCCTGGCTAATTTTTTAATTTTTAATTTTTATTTTTGTAAAGACAGGGTCTTGCCATGTTGCCCAGGCTAGTCTTGAACTCCTGGCCTCAAGCAATCCTCTCACCTTAGCCTCCCAAAGTGCTAGGATTACAGGTGTGAGCCACCATGCCCAGCTGGAAAATATATATATATATATTTTTTTTTTTAATAGGAAAATATTTCTAATATCAATGAGCTTAATGTGTAACACTTGCCCTAAGGCTTGAGCCAACCTACTATAGTTAAATAGTCATTAAAAATAGTATTATATGAATATGAAAAGGTCATATAAAGTCATATGCAAAGGGAAAGGGTAGTTCTTGAAGGAAATGTTTGAAAATTGCTTTAAAACAGCCGCGCTTCAACACCTGGGTTTGTTGCATGCCCGCTTCTAGCATTTCTCTCAACTGAAGTCATCAGTGGACAGGAACATGGTAGTTTTGGGGTTTATATTTTTGGGCACACAGTATTTGCAGTAATATGGTTAGAAAGGTGGGTGGGGGGGACAAATATGGTCTTTAATCCCATTCTTGAGTGATTTATAGCATTAAAACCTAAAAGTAATAGATGCATAAACTGTTTTACTGTGGTTTGTCTGATTTTTTTCTATACATGTATCTATTTGTAAGTTTCTATTGCTTTGTTCATTTTCTATAACTTCCTTTTAATATATTGTGAACATCTTCCCTTGTTACTGAATTTTCTTAAATGTTAATGGCTACACAGTATTATATGTGCCATAATGTTTTTAAACATCCCTGTTGTGCATTTAGAGCTTATTTCCAACTTTTCACTTTATGTATGTCGTTGTGAATATTTTTCAGGCTCAGTACGAGCTGCTCATAAGGATAAATCTCTATAAGTAGGGTAGCTGACTCAAAGAACTGTAGACCTTTTTAACAGGTTTTTGACATGGATTGCCAAATTATACGAGGGTGACATGAAGAACATTTGTATACCTGCATTATGTAGCCCTGGTGAAAATTTTTACAACTGTAGAACTTTAGTAGCAGCATCTTGCTAACACAATTTGCTAGTACAATTTTGTTCTGGTTTGTCTTTAAATAAACCCTAAGGCTTAAAAATTCGGGGCTTCAAGTTTAATAGTTTCCAGAGTTCCAAAGCAGTGTTTGATATTGGTTGGGGATAAATGTATTTGGGGTTGCTTTGCTCTTACCTGGATCCTTGGGTTCTATGAGAGATGTACTGCAAGTTGTAGATGGCAAAGTTAGTTAATTTTTACATTGTTGCCTGGAATTTCATTCTGTGTGGATAGTGTGATAAGAATTTGCTATTAAGGGAAAATGTTACTAGTATATGAGTTTGAAGAATATGCATATGGCTATTTGCTATATGGCAACATGTCTAAAAATGCTTCCTTTTTATTTAAAAAAATTTCTTTTTAGAGATGAGGTCATGCTATGCTGCCTAGGCTGGTCTGGAACTCCTGGGCTAATGCAATCCTCCTACCTCAGCCTCCCAGATAGGCTGGGATTACAGAGACAAGTTGCTGTGTCCGGCTCAAAATGCTTTATGCTGGGCAGAGAATGTTGATAAACAGCGAAACTGGCTGCCCAGTATATTCATAGTATTATCTCTGCTTAAGTGTGTTTGAATCTTTCTTAATAAAAAGTAATCAGGAAAATGACAAAACCTGAAGTGCTTTGTACCTACTTAATTCTCATAATTTATAAGGCACAGGCAGTTTTACGTACAAAGAAACTAAGGCACAGAGTTGAGCCTGAGAAAGGTCATGCTGTAGTAAACAGTAAAGCCCAAACTGGGCCCAGGCATTCTGTCTCCAAGACCTGTGCCTTTAACTACCATGACAACTTACTACCTCTCCACAGGAAGTGTAGATGATCGGTCCATGATTTAATTGTCTAGCCAGCTTCCTAGATTAGGAGGATGTTTTACAAAAATAAGGGCAGAGTTTAATTTGGGAAAAGAATTCTAATTCCTAGGATGTTATGAATTCTGTAGGAATTAGGGTCTTAATTATGAATTCAGAACATTGCCAGAAACTTTATTTTAAATTTGGTAAAGTTGATATCGTAACTGTTTGTCTCCATGCTTCCTAATGTCTGTTTTCCCTAGGTACCTCGAATGAGGTAGCCCAGTTTCTGTCTAAGGAAAATCAAGTCATTGTCCGCATGCGTGGGCTCCCTTTCACGGCCACAGCTGAAGAAGTGGTGGCCTTCTTTGGACAGCATTGCCCCATCACCGGGGGGAAGGAAGGCATCCTCTTTGTCACCTACCCCGATGGCAGGCCGACAGGGGATGCTTTTGTACTCTTTGCTTGTGAGGAATATGCACAGAACGCGTTGAGGAAGCATAAGGACTTGCTGGGGAAAAGGTACATTGAACTCTTCAGGAGCACAGCAGCTGAAGTTCAGCAGGTTGGTTTTTAAGAGTATGTTGTTATCTTTGCTTTCATTTCTGTTTATCTCTGAAAACAATCCGACGTCATTCATTATGTTAAAATAAAACTTGGAGAATACAGAAAGTACAAGTACATGAAATAGGCTTCATTCCATAACCAAAAAATAGTCACTGTTATCTATACACACACAGAAAACATACTATGTTTTTATAAAACTGGAATAATGCTGTAGCTGTCCTTTTGTATTGTTTTAAAACTACATATCTTGAAAGCTTACCCATCTCTAAAAAATTTCATATTTAATTAATATCTTAATTCCTGTATTGTACATTTAGGTTGCTTTTTGCCTACCATAAGAAATTCCTATATAAACATGCTCATAAAATAGTTGTCAATTTCTGATTAATTTCTATAGATTTAGAGTGTGATATTTTAAGGCTTTTAATGTCTTGCCAAATTATTATTTCCCAAAAGGCTTGATCAGTTTCATATCCTGCTGGTGACCTCTGTACTGTTTTACTAGCTTTCAGAATTCAGAGGTTTTTGTTTGTTTGTTTGTTTGTTTGTTTTTTAAAGGCATAAAATGGGTCAGTCACTTCCCCAACATGTCCTAAGATCCAGGCATGAAACCACCTGTAGAATCTCAAGCCTTTCAACTATTTTTGACTTACCCACTGAGCATGTCTTCAGGGTCAATGAGGTTTAAATCTGTACCTAGTTGAAAATGTGTGTCATAAATTCTCAATCTCTAAAATATGCTACATGTGCTTGAGGTTTCAAATGTTATATCCATTCTTCCCAAGCAGCAAGAAGAAACACAATGAGACTTTGTTTTAGTTCTTTAACTGGAAGAACAGTGTCATGAAAATCATGGTCTAGATCGACTGTCCCAGGCCCTGGGCCTGCTGTGCGTTGGTTTGGGAATAGAGTAGGCTGTCTGTGTGTCTCTAAGGTGGTTTTGGGTGTGCTCTCTCTCCACATCTCCATCTCTACTGATTTAACAAGTGTTGTAGCAGTCATAGGGTCATTCACTGTCTTCTCTGCATTACTAATAATCATGTCATTCTATCAGTATCTGAGCACTTCCTATTTGGCAGGTATTATAAGGTGCATGACCCATTTCCTGTCCTGAGTTTTTCTATAACTACATTAATTTTTTTTTCTATCCTTGTTTTCCTATTGTTTGTGCTACATCTGGATTGTTTGCATAATTTAGGTCTTCCTGTTGCTTTGTCATGGCATTTCTTTGGCTGTGCTGTTTGATTTTTGTCACTTCTTACTCAGATAACAGCTGAACAGGGTGTGAGTTGGAAAATTAGTGTACATTTTGGGGAAGGGTTCATTGATCCTTCTGCGTTTTCAGTTTATGGGATGTTAATGGAGGCATTGGTTAAGCTGCTCAGAAAACCTGGGGGATGCCACAGATGGCATTTGCACAAGGACCTGCCTCCTAGTATTATGAGCTAGTTGGCATGCTCTAAACTAAGGCGAAAGTAGACAAGAGCTTTGTAATATGAGTTTTACCTAGGACCAATCCTTCGCCCTAAAGTTACCTCACCTGTCACCACCCATTCTCAAGATAGCTGATCCATGAATTTAAGATCCTGAAGATCCTCTGTCTTGCCACTGTCTCAGATTCACATGGAAACTAAATTGCTGTATTGCTGTTTATCTTTATGGTCATCAAATGATTTTTTTTTTATTTCTACATTATCCAGCCAGTCTTGTGCTATTATGCAGTATTATATTTTAACATAATCCAAAGTCATTGTTTGGCCTGTGGTTCCTTTACGGGGTCATTCTCTTTCTATTTCTTGGGTTTGGAGATAAAGAATGAAAATAATATCAAGGGGAACGCTATGTACTTAATGAAATCTAATAAATTAGTATAAAAGTCCACATTTAGCGATATGTCCGGGTTTTTATGAAAGTGGCACTCTTTAAGAATACTTGTCTCAAGGTATATAGTGACACATTTCTCCAGGTAGACATATCCTTAACATAAGTGCATTGCGTTGAGTATGTATTTGACAAGAGTGAATATCATACTTTCATAGCTGAAATGCATGACTCTCATTCTCTGTCACTGCTTCTCAAACTTGAATGTACTTATGAATCACTTGGGGATTTTATTCAAATACAGACTTATATTTACTAGGTCTGGGGTGCAGCTGAGATTCTGCATTTCTGACAGACTTGCTAGGGATGCCATTGCTGGTGTGCAGACAGCATAGGAGAAGCAAGGCTCTAAATCACTTCTGTTTTGCTTTGGGTACAGGTGCTGAATCGATTCTCCTCAGCCCCTCTCATTCCACTTCCAACCCCTCCCATTATTCCAGTACTACCTCAGCAATTCGTGCCCCCTACAAATGTTAGAGACTGTATACGCCTTCGAGGTCTTCCCTATGCGGCCACAATTGAGGACATCTTGGACTTCCTGGGGGAGTTCTCCACCGATATTCGTACTCATGGGGTTCACATGGTATTGAATCACCAGGTAAGAAAGTCACTTATGGGAAACTTACTTGCTTATTCTTATCAAAAGCTCTCTCTTAATAAAAATGTACAAATAGTCCTCAGTCATACAGTAAGTCTTTAAGGAAAGATTTAACTGTAAATGCAAGAGGTCTTTAGGATGTACTCTAGAACAAATGCTGTCATTAGTATGATAATTCAATTTCAGCTCGGTTCCATCATCATATATCAAATTATCAATAGCATCAGGTAGGAGCCAAATATATTATCAGTCTCTATGCAATTTTTCCTGTTGCAGCTACTGAACTCTGCAACCCTGCCGTTTGTAGTGTGAAAGCAAACATGGATTATATGTAAACAAAGAAGCATGCCTGTGTTCCAGAGCCTTTTGTTTCCATAGACTGTTGAGAAATGGCTTATTTCATATATGTTAGACATCAAATTACATTCAGTGGAATGCAAAAAATTCAATTAGGACTTGTGTCCATACTACCTAGAACAGGATGTGGGTTGTAATAGGCACTCAGACATATTAATGAATGAATTGCTGAGAAGCCTCTATCAAAATCTAACTGAATTTTTTCAGTATGCAAATGTAAAGTATTCCCTAGTTTGGTGTCACTTGATTTTTGTTTAAATTAGCCATATTTGCTAGAAAATTTAACAATATTTTGTGCTATCATAAGCAGGATAAAATTCTAAAAACCCATAAGCCAAAACTTTAAAACTTCGGAATTCTTTAAAAGCAAAGTTGTAATAATTTTTGAAAATAAGACATTTTTTGAGCATTATGGGTTGCATATAGGCTTATATTGGAAATACTAATTTTTTTCCTAAACTTTTAACTTCCCACCTTTTCTTTTCACTTGGAGATTTGGTCACTTTCGTAACTGTAGTCTTGTCTTACTGGAAAGCACATGACATTAGATAGAATCAGAAAGCATTCTGAGCACTTGCTCTCTATACCAGTTTTCTGTACCAGCACATGCTCATAGCTCATAAGTCAATATTGTTATACAGCTTGTTATCTGACCCTCTCCATGTGCTTCCATGGTAAGAGTCCTTTGAATAAAATTCTCCACAAAACTATCACCAAGGAATTGTTCGGTTTCTTTTTTAGTCACCCTTTCTAATAACCCAGGGCCCATTACTCTTTGATTAGCAACAGTAGACAGATTTGCCTCTCAGTGACCCATGTGACCTGTTGTGATTACACTTGGGAAAAAAATGCTTCTTTGATGATAGATGAGCTCTTAGCTGCCTTGAAGATGTTAGGTTTCCATCTTGGACTGGGTTTGTTGCTAATTTCCCTGGTATGGTAACTCTTATGGTAACTTGCATGGTAATAATTTGGACTAAATAGTCCCTAAGAGACTTTTAGAGAAAACCATAAAATAAGAAAGCAGTCCTATACACTGGTTGTCTTTTCCTCCCCATAAAATGTTCATGCTCTATAAAACTAAGATGTTCTGGTTCTTCAGAACGGAAATCTATAGGCTTGGTTTCTTAACAGGGCATCTTAGTAAGCTATTACTAATAAAAATGTCCATGAACACCTGTTTGACCAAAGTTTAAGGTGGTGCTGCAAGGGAGTGGATAAGAGAAGGGCTCCCAAGCAAGGCTGATGACGCAGCTCTCACCAACCATCACTGTGCCTTGCAGCTCCCAAGTCCCTACTCCCAAGCCACATTCCAACCTAGGCTTCAGGGACGAGGGAAAAGTGAAAGGATTTGGCACATCAGTGACATAGTGGAACAGAGAGCTGAAAAAGAATACTGGTTTGTTCTGATTTCTGTAGGAGGATATGTAAAGCTCCAATACTGGTTCTGTTACTAGCCTTTCTCAATCGAATGAGATTTAATCAGATTTTTCAGAAGGGGAAAAAAACCCAATATAGAATCCTATATTTTGCAACTGCAGTCACAAGGAGACTCTTTGAAAACACTGGAAATCTGATACTAATTAACAGAAACCAAAAGGGTTCACATTCAGCTTTGAGCTCTCAAAACTGTTTCTTCTAGGTTTTGTGGGCCATTCTGGTGATTAGGCGATGAAATATAAGTCAGGTTTTAGTAGATCACACTGTCACCCAGATTTTGTGGCTAAAATGTACTATGGGTGATTGTCACTTTGCATGTTTTGTAAGCAACTATTTCCTTGTTGAAGGAGACAGTCTCCTTTTGTTTTTATTCTTCCCCCACACACTCAGGGCCGCCCTTCAGGAGATGCCTTTATCCAGATGAAGTCTGCGGACAGAGCATTTATGGCTGCACAGAAGTGTCATAAAAAAACCATGAAGGACAGATATGTTGAAGTCTTTCAGTGTTCAGCTGAGGAGATGAACTTTGTGTTAATGGGGGGCACTTTAAATCGAAATGGCTTATCCCCACCGCCATGTAAGTTACCATGTAAGTTTTTCTTGGGTCTTGGCGCTATTCTACGCTATATGCTGGTAGGTGCTTGAGCTGCTTCCATAACTTTCTGTGCCCCTGGCTCTTTCTGAGGCAGGCGAGGTGGTTACATAAGGCTTTTTCCCATCTGAAATCGGTGGTATCTGGTAATCATTTAAGACCTTGGTTGTGGACACCTGTAATTAGTGATGCTACGAATACCTCCTTTCAAATTATATTCTTGCTTTTACAGTGATAAGCGCTTGATTTCTGAAGCTTAGTGTGCTCCAGATAAGCACTGACTCTGGGAGGCAACCTGGCTATGTAGATAATCTTTATACGCATTTAAAGGTAAAATGAAAGTATGGCTGGATTTTTTTTCTTTTTTTTAAAACACATTAAGTTTTAAGAAGAGTGATTTGGTGCAAATTTTGCATTTAACTTTTTGAGCATCAAGTATTTTTTGAAAACGATAACCTGGAGAGCATTTCTATTGCTTGCCAGGATATCTGGAATGAGCAAGTTAGAAAAAAATATAAAAAATGCGTAAATGAATTAGCCAAAGTTTTCATTCCATCACAGGATCAGTGCTTAATTTCAAGCCATGCTCTTGCTCATTGGCACCTGGGTACAAGCCATCTGGAATCCTGTTTGAGAGGAATAAGCCCTGTAGTCTAAAGACCAAGTTCTAGTTAGTGACCAAGAAATATTTGGGAATCTAATGTTAATACTTGAATCTTTTTTTTTTTTTAACGCAGTTTTTTACTTTTTAATAAGACATACCTTGTTAGGCCTGTTGGGTATGCTTAAAGAATGTAGTACTTGGAATGCAGTTCAAAGATAGCTAAGAAAGTAAACTGGATTTATCTTCTTGATTCCAACAAAGTGGGGAGATTGTGGACGTCACTTTCTAGTAAAGAGGGGTCTACTGGGAGGCCAAGGCAGTAGCATCACTTGAGCTCAGGAGTTCGAGACCAGCCTTGAGCAACAGCAAGACCCTGTCTACTGAAAAAAAATGAGAAAAATTAGCTGGGCGAGGTGACATGTGCCTAGAATCCAAGCTACTCTAGCCTGGGCGTTGGAGTGAGATTCTGTATCAGACAAAAAAAGGGGGGGGGGTCTATACCAGTAACCCTGTTTGATAAAGTATTATTTGCAGAATATTTGGTGGGGCTTAGTCCTTTTTTTCCTTTGGAGTTTCTAAACACTAATATTCCATTTACCTGCTGCTTGCTGTTGGCAATTATCTTAGAGTTGATCATTAATGAGTATCGAAGTTTGAAAATTTATAATTAAGAAAGTATCCTAAAGCAATCCTAGTTGTATGTCTTCTGTCCATAAACCAGTGATAATGTCAGTAGCTTTTGTGATATCCTTTAGTGATAATCTGTCATGCATCGTCAGGTAAAGGAATTTCTCTATCACATGTGACCCAAATTCTTCTTTTGTGATATTTACTTACCTCTTCCTGGTGGAAAACTGGTCATTATAGACTTTCTTCATCAGACTTTAATTTCTTCCCTCCGCCTCCATTCTCATAGCCCTAAAATAAAACTTAAAATGCATGTTTCACATAAAATATTTCTGTAGGGTAGAAAGGGGGGTGAGGGATGAGAAATTACTTCCTGGGTACAATGTACGTTTTTTGGTGATGGTTTCACTAAGAGCCCAGATTTCACCACTACACAGTATATCCATGTAACAAAACTGCATTTGTATCCCTTACATTTATTAAAATATATATATATTTCTGTACTTTTGGTTACCTTTAATACTTACCAAAAATGAGAACAAAAATCTTAACCAAAATTTGGCTGTTCGCCTTTTTAGTGATAGAGTTTTCTTTTTTAAAAATCAGAATTCCAATTTAGTCTGTGGCCACACCAACATGAATGCGCCTGATCTCATCTCGGAAGCTAAGCAGGGTCAGGCCTGGTTAGTACTTGGATGGGAAAATTCCAATTTATACATACTAATATTATGCCCGTTGTACTAGACCTTTTTTCGCTGCCAACACTGTTTAGATAATTGACTAATTATACAGAAACCACAAAATTTAGAGAAATTGCGTATGTTTTTGATCTCATCTCAAGGACTAAAGCAATCAAAATAGTAATTGGTTATCATCCCCCACTGAAGAATGTCCTGTTGAATTTGACAAAGAATTGTTGCTAAAGTCTCATTGACATTTTAATGTCTGTCATCCTAATTTATTATGAAGGAACGTTTTAAGATCAACTTCATTTTTGTAATCTGTGCATATTATACATCTGATTCTCTTTTAGGAATATAAGATAGCTATTCTTTGAGCTGAGGGATGCCCAAAGCTTAGCAGCCTAATTTGTTTGGGTATCAGAAATTCCTACCTTTCTTTGTTTGAAGCAGAACAGACGTATACCTACTATATATGTTTGTCTTATTGGTATGAGGCATTGTTATATAATGAATTGCCTCATAGTTTTGAAAGCAGATTATGAGCACAGGCCATATAACTTTCTATAAGACTTAAGTGCCTCAATTTTTATTGTTGGCCTTTCTGTGGGCTCTTTTTTTTTTTTTTTTTTTAAATAATATGTTACCTGTTTCACATCTGTGGACTCTTTAAGGCCAGGGATCATAATTTAAAAGTATTTAGGTATCTAACATCTAGCACAGTTTTTTGGTGATATGCAAGAGGCACCCAAAGTTGAATGCAAGATCCATATGTTGCTCTTTGGTTTATGTACCCATATTCAGCTGGCTGTCTTATACCTCTCTGTAGAAATGTAGAAACTCCTAAGAACAAAAGACAATTTGAAGCCATCTTGGAAATTTTCATGTCAACAAGTTATCCTTTGGGCCTTTGCTATTTGTAAAATATGGTGGTTCTAGGTATGAAGCGTATAAGGTAGGAACTCCAAATTTGGTCAGCTTTTTCTATTGAGTGTAGATGGCCTGGTGGGTAGTTGTGTTCGTCTCACATGTGAAAGCTAATGAATAGCAACTGGTCTGAGTTTTCAAGCCTAGAATATGTTGGTTTACCAGAAGACAGAGGAATCTGGGCTCATTTTCTGTTTAATCTGAGCCAGCTTTTTTTAGCTGACTCTCAGGAAGACTTGAGCATCAGTTTCTTCAGGGCTATTTCCCAGGTTGGATTTTTTTTTTAAAATAGGTCTGAAGATATAGATTAGCTTCAAAGCCCATCTTCTCCCTTAGGTGGGAATAACACAAAGTAGATTACTCCTTTTAGGTCAGTTCATTCTGGCACAGCCTGTGCTTTGGCATAATGCACGGTACTGGTGAAGAGTGTTTTATCGTAACGTGTTCCATTTTATGCTATACTGAAAGGTGGATGGCAAGATGCAGCAGCAGCATGACTCTCCAAGTTTAAAAAATCTAGGCTTTAATATGAAGTTACACTAAATGTCAGTTCCAGGGTTCTTTCCTCTAAAGGTTGGTTTGTGGAAACTGGTACCTGGAGTGTGGAAAAAAAAAAAATCACTTTGTGAAATGATTGAGAAGACTCGAAAATCCACTTGATGACCCCCGCCCCCTGGCAAATTTGAGACTAAAAATGGTTCTTTAAGCTGACAGTGTGGCATTTGGGATCACTTCTATGTGTTATCTATGTAATGAAAAGGAAGTTGGGATGATAGGAAGAACGCGATGGTCTCTTTACGATGTATAGATGGAACAGTGACTTTATGGCTTTAGCGCTAGCACATGTGTGTCAGCTGTTACAAGCACGTCTCAAGAGACTCTCTCCTTTGCTTATTTAGGTCTGTCTCCTCCCTCCTACACGTTTCCAGCTCCTGCAGCAGTTATTCCTACCGAAGCTGCCATTTATCAGCCCTCTGTGCTTTTGAATCCACGAGCACTGCCGCCCTCTACAGCATACTACCCAGCGGGCACCCAGCTCTTCATGAACTACACGGCCTACTATCCCAGGTAAGGCTCTGAGGGAAGTGGAAATGAGGGACAGAAACAAAGGACTCCTTTGATAGCCAGTGCCCAAGCTCACAAAAGAATATTGTCTGCCATGTTGAAGATTAGCACGGCAAGCAACAGCTTCTGGTCATATCTCAGACCAAGAAGGACGTTCCAAGACAAACCAAAAGAAGTTTATTTTTTAACTCTATATTGACAGTGTGATCTTTTAGGTCACCTACTTTACTTTTTTATTCCTCCTATCAGAGGACCATAACTGAGTAGCTCTGTAATCACTGCAATAGGGTGGCAATATCGTGCAAATGAGTCACAAATCAGGAAAATCCATAATGGGAATAATTATTAATATATTTGGGGGAGCAGGGATGTTGTCTTTATTTGTAATGATAAAGCTTTGATTGGCCTGAAGGAAACAATTGTATTTTTAAGCAGCATGAATTCATATTTCGCTTTAAATTTTGCAGAGCTTGTATTCTTTTCCCCCTAAATCTTTACTATGAACAAATCCAAAATTAGATTATTCAGTATTTTCTTAGAGTCAATATATTTTAAGTCTTTCATTCTTTTTAGTTGTTTTCAATTCTGGGAAGTAGTAGGTTATAACGGAGAGAATGTCAGTTTGGGAGTTGGGAGACCTGAGTTCTAGTCTTACCTCTTCTAACTGGGGTGAGTTGGTCGGTTAATACTTCTGGATCTTATACAATGGGATTGACCAAGTTTTTATAGTCCCAATCAGGTCTGATTGCCTGTGATTCTCACTTGAATATATAATGAATAATGATTCTTCCCCCCCATTAGAGAAGCTGGGCAAATGAATAACCTTTCTCTCATTTTTTTATTTTTCCAAAAAAATTTTTGAAGTATCTTTGTTTAGCTAGTAACCAGTTTATTAAAATAAAATTAACTTTGGCATAAACAATATTGCTCAATTTAAAAGACAAAACAAAGTCATTTTTACCAGACTTTGATTTTTTTTTTTTTTTTCCTTTGAGACAGAGTCTCACTCTGTTGCCAGGGCTGGAGTGCTGTGGTGTCAGCCTAGCTCACAGCAACCTCACACTCCTGCGCTCAAACGATCCTTCTGCCTCAGCCTCCTGAGTAGCTGGGACTACAGGCACATGTCAACACGCCCGGCTAATTTTTTCTGTTTTTGGTAGAGACGGGGTCTCGCTCTTGCTCAGGCTGTTCTCGAACTCTTGACCTCAATCAATCCTCCCTACCTTGGCCTCCCAAAATGCTAGGATTACAGGCATGAGCCACCGTGCCCAGCCGGATTTTTATTTTTCTTCCCAAGCTATTTAGACTAAATGTTTCGAGTATGTACACTAATATGTGAGGCTTTTAATAAGTGGCCTGGAACATATCCCTGTAGTAGCTCTTTTGCATTGTATTTTTCTCCCCGCTGCCTCCCAACATTGAGTTTTGTAGTAGAGAACAAGACCTTTGGTGTTTCCTAGTAGCAGTGAAGTTTATAACCACTTTTAATGGCATTTATTAATTTTGTTAGGAGCTTTTAAAACATTAATGCTACTAAAAATATTCTTTATTCTACTGGGGAAGAAGAATAGGGAGAAAGCGGTGAGAGTTGTCAGCTAGCTATCTTTTGAAGGCTTGAAAAGGTTCAGAAGCATATGTAACTGTTCATGGTTGAGCAGTATGCCAGGCACCTAGCCCAACCCCAGTGTGTCACCTTCTCTGGGACCCTGTGACAATCACTTGCTGCTGGTGGGCTCTGGTTATAGGAATTTCTTTGTCTACCTTTCTTACATCCTCAGAATGTCAGGAGCGGAATGCACTGTGCCTCCGAATGCCTGGTGCAGCTTTTGTATACATACTTGCTGAGCTTTCAGTTCCATCACTGACTTGCCATACGAGCACTGTTGTTGGAAGGAATCTCTTAGAAATGAGACCATAAATCTTGAATTGAAGCCCCAAAGGCAGTAGGATCTGATATTTGTGACTTAATAGGTCCTATAATTTAGGGTAACTGCCTGTAGATTAATCTTTTTCTACTAATAGTTTTATTTATTTATTTTTGTTTTGTTTTGTTTTTTTTTTCCGAGACAGAGTCTCACTCTCTTGCCTGGGGCGAGTGCCGTGGCGTCAGCCTAGCTCACAGCAACCTCAAACTCCTGGGCTCAAGCGATCCTACTGTCTCAGCCTCCCGAGTAGCTGGGACTACAGGCATGCGCCACTATGCCCGGCTAATTTTTTTTTTTCTATATATATTTTTAGCTGTCCAATTAATTTCTTTCTATTTTTGGTAGAGACGGGGTCTCACTCTTGCTCAGGCTGGTCTCGAACTCCTGAGCTCAGGACGATCCACCCGCCTCGGCCTTCCAGAGTGCTAGGATTACAGGCGTGAGCCACCGCGCCCGGCCACATTTCTACTAATAGTTTTAAAGTTTGTAATGTGCTTATTATTAATTCTAGGAGTATAGAAGTATAGTGAGTAAACATAAAGACTCCCATTTATACACATCCAGGTCCAGAAGTAACCATTATTATCAGTTTGGTAATATAAATATATGTCTGTACTTCTAAATAACGTGGCATACTTAACATGTGCTGTCCATTTGTTCCTTTATTTTTTTGTTTTTTTCAGGTTGGCAGTGTGTCACTGAGTCCTTCCCTAGGATGTATTTATATAAATACCTCATTCTTGTTACTCCCTCATCATGTCCCATGTTTAAAAATAACATCATAATTTAACAGTTCCTTTATATTTAGACATCTACACTTTAAATTTTTCTCTATTAAAAAGGCTTATGCTGGCAGGGCGCGGTGACTCGCGCCTGTAATCCTAGCACTCTGGGAGGCCAAGGCGGAAGGATCGTTCTGAGCTCAGGAGTTTGAGACCAGCCTGAGCAAGAGTGAGACCATGTCTCTACTAAAAATAGAAAGAAATTAGCTGGACAACTAAAAATATATAGAGAAAAATTTAGCTGGGCATGGTGGCACATACCTATAGTCCCAGCTACTCTGGAGGCTGAGGCAGAAGGATCGCTTGAGCCCAGGAGTTTGAGGTTGCTGTGAACTAGGCTGACGCCATGGCACTCTAGCCCGGGCAACAGAGTGAGACTCTGTCTCAAAAAAAAAAAAGCTTATGTTGCTCTTTAAATACTTGTTTATATTTCTGTTGGACATTGTTATAGAAGTAGAAGTTTTCAATTGAAGGTCATATGCAATGTGTGTGTGTATGTATATATTTATGTATGTTTAGAGATAGGGTCTTGCTATGGTGCCCAGGTTGGACTTGAACTCCTGGGCTCAAGTGGTCCTCTTTCCTCAGCCTTCCTGAGTAGCTGGGACTACAGGCAAGAGCCACTGCACCTGGCTCATGTGCATTATACTTAAGCTAATACTTCAAAATTAACCCCTAGTGTGTTTAATTATTTTAATTTACATTTCCCTAATTCCAGCGAAGTTATACAAACACGTGAAATTATTCAAACATGGGTATTATAAATGCTTTATTCATACTGCATATT
Organism: Indri indri; assembly: GCA_004363605.1. Taxonomy (NCBI): domain Eukaryota; kingdom Metazoa; phylum Chordata; class Mammalia; order Primates; family Indriidae; genus Indri; species Indri indri. Next base: position 1,923 of record RJWJ010016947.1, on the reverse strand, counting down.
CTGGACTAATTTAAAGAGCAAATTCCAAACATAAAATATTTTGCAATTTTGGCAGAACAACATTAATTTCTAACCTGACATGACTGTAGAGTACTTGAGGTTATCAAAAAAACCTTTTAATGTAAATGTTCAAGTGTATTTTGGCTTATTCTCTGATAATTAGGAAATCTGAAACAGCATACTCTAGGGATATTAATTAGAACCTCTGGAGTTTGTCTTTGTTTTTAAATTTAAAAATTTTAAATTCTTTAAGAAAAAGTGAAATACCAGTTTGACTTCAGATTAATTCAATGTGTACACTACTTTAAAACATTAGGTTGCTAATGTATTTTGCAGATTTCTAAAAGAATGCCCTTTTAAAACAGTGGTTATTTTAAACTTTTTAATTATGTTAACTCTTTAACTTTCATTTTAACTCAGCAAACTAATTAAGCAGCTTCTCTGTATGGTGTACTAGGAATATTATGATTAATAAAACATGGACTTTATCTGGTATGTCGTAGCTGACAGAACTTGTGCCTAGGCACAGTCAGTGACTTCGAGGACTCCTTCAGCTAGAGGGCCCTTGTCTCTGTCTTATCTCCTCTGTGTTTGAAATTTTGGAGATAGAGTGCAGTGGCATGCTCCTGTAGTCCCAGCTACTCAGGAGACTGAGGTGGGGGGATCATTTGAGCCCAGGAGTTGAAGGCCAGCCTGGGCAACATAGCAAGGCTCTGTCTTTATTAAAAAAATTTTTTTTGATATAAACTTTATAGTCTTATTGCTCTGAGAATATAGTGTCTTTTTTCATAAGGATTTGGATTACTTGAGGAATATTTAAGGAGAAAACACAAACCAAAGAATTGCTTTTCTTTTTCCTGTTAAATGAGTTTTTAGCAGTCTAAGTATGTAGCCGTTGCAATAACCAAGATGCTGATCTTGAAGAGCAAGTGTGCTTGGAGGCATGTGTGCCTCACGTGGTTTTGTTTTCTCCTTACGGAGTTTTTCTCCCTTCCCCTCCCTTGGATGAGAAATGTGCTGTTCTTCAAACGTGGAACAATGTAAATGTATGTGTTGTCTTGCCTTTTGTAGGACACCAATTAATAACAAGTAACATCTTGAGCCAACAAAGGGAGTAAGAGAAGACTGACTTTTCTCATGAGTATTATTTTATTTGCATGCTCATGTGAAACGTTAATGGTGGGGAAAAACTGTTTTCTTTCTAGGGATAATAATTTCTTGTAAAGTCAGCATATTTTTCCCTAAGCAATGAATATGTAGTTTGTAATACTGATGCATTTTTCAATGTTTGGTTTGTTGTATAGTGTTTGTGTTCTATTCTGAAATTCTTTGCAATTGAACCAAAAGAATGTCAAGCCTCTGTGAGGTGACTGTATTTCCTGTTTTTAACTTACTCTTCTTCTTCTAGATTACTGTTTTAATTGAAATTTTTATTGAGATAAGTGTAGGTTCACATGCAGTTGTAATGAACAGTGCAGAGAGATCCCATGTACACTCTGCCTAGTCTATCCCAACGGTAACATTTGACAACCAGTTTACTTTCTAATTTGCTTGTTGAAGGTTTTCTGATAGGACCATGAAGAGAATTCTTGATTCAGACAAATTTTTTGATCTTAAATATTTAGTGCCACAAATATAAATGAGAATTTAGTATACAGTGAAACGACACTAAAATATTACAATGATAATAATGCAATATGAAGCAATGTTATACTGTGAGAAGTGGCAGATAATTTTATTGGGTGGTTATGATTAGGACTCTCACATGTTTTATTTTTGTTTTTTTATTTATTGTTTTGAGACAGAGTCTCACTCTTGCCTGGGCTAGAGTGCCGTGGCATCAGCCTAGCTCACAGCAACCTCAAACTTCTGGGCTCAAGTGATCCTCCTGCCTCAGCCTCCCGGGTAGCTGGGACTACAGGC
>RJWJ010016946.1:0-33770 GCA_004363605.1 Indri indri | reverse complement strand
CCTTTGTTAGGTGGGGCCTTTGTCAGGTGCTTAGGTCACAGGGGCGGAGCCCTAGTGGATGGATTAATGCCCCTGTTTGCACCTTCTACCATGGGAGGACAGGACACAAGTAGACGGTGCCATCTGTGAGTTAGGAAACTGGCCCACACCAGACCCCAAATCTGCCAGCACCTTGATCTTGAACTTCCAGCTTCCAGAACTGTGAGAAATGAATTTCTGTGGTTTACAAGCCACTCAGTTTATGGTGTTTTGTTATAGCAGCCAGAACAGACTAAGACAATATGTGAAAATTATCATGCATTGGATGCATTGATTTTTATCCGTAACTAAAATAATGCAATAAAATGGAAGCCTTCCTGACAGTCCTCTTCATTGTTATAGTGTTTTCCAAATGGAAGATTTGAAGCAATGTGGTAAATAGAGACGATGTCATAGTAACCTGGGCATCTTGTTTTTAAAGAAAATCTTAATGGCCAATTTGCACAGTTGAGACTATTTACTATTTTCCTACGATTTTGTAAGTCTCCAATTATAAATACTTTATTTGCCACACACACACACACACACACACACACATCCCTTAACAATGCCCTGCACTGTTCATGATGACCTACTCAAGTCCTTGCAAGCTTAAAACCAGAGCCATTGGAAGAGGAGAAAGCACAGTGTCTATTTACAAGGTTCCCTATCTCGAGGGCACACTTGTTAATAAATTAAGAAACTCCGGGGACATTTGCTCCATACCCCGCTGCCCAGGTTATGTTGGACTTTGGGTACCTGCGGGCCTCGGGCCGGCTGATGGCCAGTCAGGTCTACCAGAAGAGGGAAACAGAGACTCTGAGGCCGCAGCCTGCCTCGCTCATTTCTAAAAAAAGACTCTTTTTACAATTATTCATAATTTTTTTCACTCTGAAAATATTTATGAGCCCCTGCCTTATGGCAAATATTACCGAAGACCTTTGGGATATGTCAGAGGAAAAACACGAAAAGATCGTCACCCTCGGTGAGTTTCCTTCTGAAGAGCCCAGAGGCAACAACGCCATGGCAGGTAAGCAAGTGCTTCCCCGAGTGGAGCTGGCAGCCACTGCGGAGCAAGGCACACAGAGGGACCCGGGGGCTGGAAAAGGGTTGTGCTTGCAGTTTTCAATTGGATGGGTGTGTGAGCCTTGCTGAGAAAGTAGGATTTGAAGGAGGTGAAGGAATTCGTCATGAAGCTCCTGGGGGAGAAGAATCCCCATGGAGGGAATGGCCACTGCGAAGGTTGGGAAGAGGAGCCGCAGCTGTTACACCGGAGGAACTGCAAGGAGGCCCGCGTGGCTGGAACATTACGAACCAATGAAGGAGCAGGGAGTCGAGTCACGGGGCCGGCTGTGGGGAATCCAAGTAAAACCACTGCAGAGTTTGAACAAAGGTGAGCCGCAGTCTGACTCACACTTTGATGCACTTCCTCTATGTGCCACATTGACAGTAGCCTCCCAAAGGGCCAGGGGTTCAGGAGGACAAGTAGGAGGTCACCAGAGTAATGCAGGTGGAGGGAAGTGGAGACTCAGACCAGGGCCCTGGCAGCAGAGTTGGAGAGCAATTGGGTTCTAAGTACGTGTCAAGGAAGGGCCAGCAAGATGGCTGGGCGTCCTGGATGTAGAAGATGGGATAAAGCATGGATCGAGGGTAACTTGGCAGTTCCGATGTGGAGGGACGCTAGATGCTGTCTGTCGTCTATCCTTCTTGACCTCGATTTCTCAGTTCTTAAGAATTGGCCTGATGACCTTCAGTCTTTCAGTCACTTTTCTCATATTTTCAGGGGCTGACCACTTGTAAGACCCTTCCCTGTTTGCTGGCAGGCTCTGGAGCCCCTTAACAGCCGCTGCAGGACCACCTGGCCTCCTGCATTCATTTCTTAGCGAGTCGCTTCTGTCTTGGACAAGGTGCTGCCCATGTTTGGGTGAGGACCGTTCCTGCACATCACACTCAAAGGGAGCCGTATGCTCCTGTTTTTATAAATTCTGGAAAAGTAACAGGGGTTCCTAGAAATCTGCATGATGTGCACCGTATGTAAAAGTAACTATTTAATTCCAAAGACCTTTCAGAATTATTGTTATAAAACAGAACCCGTGATTGACGTTGGTTGAAATCAGTTGGCTGTAGGTAAATGAACTTACTGTGGGCTCTCTATTCTGCTTCATTGGTCTATGTACCCATTTTGTTGTTGTTGTTTTGTTTGTTTGTTTTGTTTTTATGAGGGCCATGCTGTTTTTGTTACTATAGCTTTGTAGTATATTTTGAAGTCTGGCAGCATGGTATTTCCAGCTTTTGGTGAAGTCTTTAGGATTTTCTATATATAAGGTCATGCCACCTGCAGACAGGGACAATTTGTCTTCCTCTTTTCTAATTTGGATGCTTTTTATTTCTTTCTCCATCCTAGTTGCTCTGGCTAGGACTTTCAGGACTATGTTGAACTAAAGTGATGCAAGTGGGCATCCTTGTCTTGTTCCGGATCTTAGCAGCGAAGCTTCCAGCTTTTACCCATTCCATATGATGGTAGTTGTGGGTTTGTCATATTTGATCTTTCTTGTGATGAAATACATACCTTCTATATCTAATTTGTTGAGAGTTTTTTATCAAGAAGAGGTGTTGAATGTTGTCAAATACTTTTTCTATGCCTATTTAAATGATCATATAATTTTTTGTCTTTCATTCTGTCAATTACACATATCACATTTACTGACTTGCATATATGTTAAACCATCCTTGCCTCCCTAGGACGAAGACCATTTGATTGTCGTGAATAATCTTTGTAATGTGATGTTGAATTTAGTTTGCTAGTATCTTGTTGAGGATTTTTTGAATCTATGTTCATCGGTGTTATTAGCCTGTATTTTTCTTTCTTTCTTTCTTTCTTTTTTTCTTTTTTTTTTTTGTTGTGTCCTTGCCTAGTTTTGGAATCAGGTTAATGCTCGCCTTATAAAGTGAGTTTAGACATATTTTCTGCTTTTCTGCTTTCTGGAATGGTTTGAGGAGAATTGGTGTTATTTCTTCTGTAAATGTTTGGTAGAATTCACCAGTGATGCCATCATGTCCTGAGGTTTTCTATTTCTTCATAACTTAACTTGGTTATATTGCTTCCAGAAATTTATCTATTTCTTCTACATTATCAAATTTGTTGGTATATAGTGATTCATAATAGCCTTTTATGATCCTTTGTATTTCTGTGGTATCAGTTGTAATACCTCCTTTTATCTCTGATTTTATTTATTTGAGTCTTCTCTCTTTTTTCTTAGTCTAGCTAATGCTTTGTTGACTTTGTTTGTCTTTTCAAAAAACCTAGTCTTCCTTTCAACTATCTTTTAAATTGATTTCTCAGCCTCCATTTCATTTATTTCTGCTCTGAATGTTATTTCTTTCCTTCTACCAATTTTGGGTTTATATTACTCTTGTTTTTCTCATTCTTTGAGGTATATCAGTAGGTTGATTATTAGAAATATTTCTTCTTTTTTGATGTAGGCATTAATTGCTATAAACTTACCTGTTGTTGTGTCCCATAAGTTTTTTTTACTGTTTATTGTTGTTATTATTATCTTTGCTTAAGACAGTCTCAAGAATTTTCAGCTAGATGACATTTGTCTTAGAAATGTGGCTTAGTGCAAGACAATCCCAGACACATGGTCATTTTGTGCAAAAAAAGCAATTAAAAAAAGGAGATTCACCTTTCCACTTAAGGCCATAAGTGGGCTCTAATTACACTCTCCAGCCCATACTTGACAAGAATTGTTACGATGCTGTGCATCCGTGTCCTGCTCCAGTGTCTGCCCACGCTCTCCTTCACGTCCTGGTTCACTAGAAGACGGTCAGAAAGTCGCGACACTTGGAAATGAGGACAGGAGACATCCTACGCACTTCCTTTTGAGGATGGGTAACTCAGCTGCCTGTATCCAACACAGTAGCTCGTCACTTGTGATTGTGGCCATCTCTCTCTCTTACATGAGAACAAAAGAATTATTATCTTGCCCATTGGTGTGCATTTTAATGTTGCAAAATGTATTAATTAAGAAAAGTCTGAATTCAAATATGTGTATCCTATTTTGATATTGATCCAGGCCCAGATATTATGTCTCCTAAGCTATAGGGAAAATTGCACTGTTCATCACGCCGTATATGTGCAATTTGATTTGACAGACTGTATAATGCTATCAGGAGTATGGCGAGGTGTGTGATAGTCTGCTTTATTCCTTCAAAATAAATGAAATACAGATGACTCTTCTCCCTCAAACCCACTCCATGTTTGTAAAGTTTTCTATAAGCTGCAAGTTTTTCTTTTCTAAAACCTATTTTTGTTTATGGGTCTGCACAGGCAATTGTACTCCATGAATTATTTTGTGGAATACTTAGGTGCCTTCTATTAACAGACAAGGCAACTTCCCCTTTCTCAACAAGCAAGCAAAGACGACAACCGCCACACATTTCCCGAGTCGAGAGGCTCCGGCGGGGGCTATGCCGTGAGGTGGGGGTGCACTGCCCTGTTCGTAATGGCTTTTTAAGGAGACATCCATTGGGCCTTTCACAGACACACAGCACCCCCGAAAACGGGAGGAACAGTCTATTACAAAATATCCATTTTCCCATGGCTTGCATGCAGTAATCTGATCTAATTAGTGCTATCTACTTGAGGAGATACATTTTAGAAAGTCTTACACCCTCAAATAGGTTCCAATGCAATTATATTCTCTAGTCATGCTTCATAATTGTTTACCTAATCTAACGCAGTTTACGTATATTTGTCAGAAGAATGTTAATGCTTTACTTCATGATTTCTACCACTTTCCTAATGGCTGCTTTTTATTATTCCTGTTCAGTGTAACATCACCTCTGAACATACGCAGTGAAATCGAGTTAAAAATAAAAAAAGCAAACCCTGCATTATATCATCGTCTGGGGAGCATGATGGTTTCTGCTGTGTTAATTTACACTAAAATCCATGACCTGGGAGGCTGATTGATTGCCAAGGGCAGAAATCCAGCCCCTGGGCTAGTTTATTTTGTGAACTGTAGCCTCAGATATCGCTGCAAGCCACAATGATATTGATTTGATATACACTAGATGGCTCTTTATGCTCTCTGGGAAATTTATTGTGCCGAGTCAGAACCCCGGCAGCCGGGGAGAAGCCGCTCTTTAAATTGAAGAGGGCTATCACGGTTTGACCCCTGGGCCACTCAGGTTACCGAGTGGCCTGGGCGAGGCTAGGTCGGAGCAGACCCCGGGGACCAGTGCTCATCAGTTTTGAATGTCAATTCCCTTCAGAGGACCTGAGTTATTGCTAATAGGAACTTGCTTGGGTCTATGACATTTGGATGCCCTATAAGTTAAACATCATAACACTTTCCTCATGTCATAGTCCTTTAAATTATGGCTGAGCATTGCACCTCTGCTCGGGCCGCTTAGCATCAGACTGCCGCACAATATGAGCAACCTGCCTCCAAGGTGGGAGATCGCACAGCTATTATCAGCTGAAGAGCTACAGCTGCACAGATCTCCCCTCCACTATAAATTAGCTGGCTTGTCATGGGAACTCCAATTGCGAGAACATTGTTGCCGTCTTGTTTCTGCACAATAGAAACCCAGTGGCCTCTGGCAACCCACACAATAAAAGTTAGGATGCAATTCTGATCTTGATAGCTTTTACTCTTTTTCTTGGGGGAAGCTATGCTTATGCTGGATAAAAGATTGGCGGGGAGAGAAACATCAGTCTTTGTGGGCGTCGCATGCACGAAATAGAAAAGAAAAGTCATTTTTGTTAGAACAATTTGCAATCGTCTCTCCTCTTAGGGAGGGCAGTAATGCCTATAATTTCTAATTTCTGCAGAAAGATATTACTCAGTAACGGACCATTGTCACTTAGGTAACAGATGCGTTGATCTATCTCAATTGGCTTATTATGACTAATTCCAACTTCGGAGCTGCTGGAATAGCTACGAGCACCATTTCACTTCAGTTCTGAAGACAGGACCCTGACTCTGGCAAGTCACATCTCCAGACAGAGCTGTATCAAGGCAACCCGGACTGTCTGTTGGAAATTTCCTACTGCTGGGGACTGCAGATATTAAAATCTGTACCTGCACACAGTTTTCCCTAAGAAACAGCTAATCATATTTTATTGGAAGCTACTGTGACCCTTTGATACACAGAGTGGTTTAATGTCAGGGTCACAAGGCGATGACGTCTCCGGTGGTCTAGGAAAACAGCAGAAGCAATGCCAAGGAAGCCTGAAAGTGGGTGTGCCCCTAGTCTGCTTTGATTCTAAAGGTCCTGCAGCACAACCTCCATGAAACACTTGTAACGTTCCACTGCCAATCAGGTTTTCTGGTGGACACCTTGAGGACAGGCAAATATCTTAACTAGGTGGAGGAAGAGGGAGATCAGAAAATCGTATATGCCCGTGGACGGTACCTTAGCAGGGATGGGATATCAGAAAGTGAAATCTGACGGGGAAGAGGCTGAGGAAACATCCACGCAGAAGGTGGCATGCAGGGGACAGCATTGCGCTAATGCTGGCGACATAGGCACAAGGTTCCAGGGCTTTGAGCCTTGGGGGTGAAGGGAATAATCCTGCTGAGGTCGCCTGTGAGGCTTCCATTTCTTTATCTGTAAAATGAAATTAGTGCTGAACTTCCAAGGGTAGACGTGAAGATGAAACGGGACAAAACGATATGTAAAGGTCTAAGTCCGGTATGAACTTACTACTAACGGCCAGGAGCGTGGTTCTCTGCTAGTCAGCTCAGTCGGGGTGAATGACAGAACAGAGCTTTACTCTCTCAGGGTTCCGCAGGCTGGAAGTCCAAGGTCAAGGTTCTGGCAGGGTTGGTTTCTGCTGAGGCCTCTGTTCGGCGTGTAGACCGTGTCTTCTCCCTGTGTCCTCACAGGTCACCCCTCAGTGCGTGTCTGCGTCCTGACCTGCCCTTCTTACAAAGACAACTGTTAGATTGGCTCATGCCCTCATTTGTACTGATTACATCTTTTCAGACCCCGTCTCCACATACAGTCGCATTCTGAGGTCCTGGGGTCAGGACTTCAACATAGGAATTTTGTGGTGTCAGATTCAGCCCGTAACACGTCCTGCAGGATAAAGTGGCGTGGGTCGAAATCAATGCCACATACACAGACTTTATTTATTATTTTTGTTTTATCTTTCTGATGCTGTTGATTGCTGTTTTCATATAACTTATTTAGCTTATACATTTGTAGAAGAAATTGTAAATACACGTGGGCAAAAAGAGCAAATGGAACAAACAGCATCTACGGTTCTACCACTCAGAGAAAAACACTGTTTAAACTTTGATATATACCCTCCCCTTGGTGTTCATACATGTGTAAATAGACTTTTAGCAAAAATGGAATTATACCATTTAGCAACCTATTTCTCTTCTACTTAACACATCATTAACATTGCTCAGTGCCACTGCAAATAGAGCTGCACACGTGTATGATAATGACCGAGTATTTTACTCTATAGAGAAACCGTAATTTATTTATTCAAGCTCATAATTTTCAACATATAGGGTGTTTCAGTATTTTGCTCTCATCATCAGTGCTGCTAGACACACATTTTTTTCTTATGTCCTTGTGAATGTTTTCTGTTATTCCCTTAGGCCGTTTCTCTGTGGTTTTAACTCCATGAAGACAGGGATGCGCCTGTCTTATAAAACGATGCGCTGCCAGCAACCGCACAGCAGCCGGTGCCTCGTGGTGATCCAGCAGACACCTACTGAAAGAGAGAGCTAAGGTGGCTTCCTAGGTGTGGAAAGTCTTCATAAATGTACTCGTTGTCTTCAAAACATTCTTGGCCTTACATATACAAAAAGAATGGAGTACGGAAAACATTTTTAGTCTAGAAACACATACAGTTGTTCCTACCTAAAATAATTATGATTAAGTATTTCTTTGATTAAATAAATGGCATTCATGTCAGTGCCACTGCCCCAGCAAGGGGACATTTCTTATTATCAGAAAGTTGGTGGGTTTAGTTTTTATCCTTACCACTTGTTATCGGGTAAGTCTGAGATATAGACTTCAAATGATCAAAGAAACCTTTCGAAGTCAAAAAATTAATGACAAATATCAAAATTGGGAATCAATAATGAATGATGTGTAACATTAACTCTTCACAATGTACTGAGACACCCCTAAAAATGTAAAGCTCCCACGGGGTGTTGACAAAGCTGTTGTGAAAAGTTCGTCAAGCGCCTCAGATGACAAGCCCGCCGGCCGCTCCCCAGGACACACCAGCTGCAGCCTCTGCCCTCCTGGCAGCCACAGAGGCCATCTTCTGCAGCAGGGTTCCTTCCCTCCTGGTCCCAGCTGGGCGGGTAAGTGCTGGAAACCAGCCTAAAGCAAAGACGCTCGCTGAGTTGGCCGGTGATGGCAAGTGTTCCCCTCCCCCGGGTGTGATCACTGATCAAAAGCTCACCTGAGAATACAAGCAGCAGCAGCTGAGCCAATGAGGCAGGGGTTTGAGGTTCTGAAGCCAGTGGGCCTTGGAGTTGAACCAGACTCCCGAGGTGGGACTGGGCCCTGGGGAGGAAGGACGCGCCGGAACTCAGGGGAAGCAGAAGCCAGGAGCCCAAGAACAGGGTGGCGGCGGACAGAGGTTGGCAGAGCTGAGATGCCAGTACAATGAGGTCTTGATAAGGATGGGCACACACCTCGGTCCCTACAGCCCTCCATGCCCCATGGTCGGTTCAGGACCTGCGGCCCTTGGACAAGATGAACCGAGTGCAAAATCATTCCTGGTAACCGGAAGGGTAAGATCCCGGCAAAGTGCGTGAGGCCCATGCAATGGTTCTGCACTGTTGTGAGATAACTGCGTAAGGAACAAGGGGAAGATAACGACAAGAACTGCCTGGCTGCACCCAGTGCCTGATCTGCACTGACGCCTCCCTGTGCTTATTTCATCCACCTACCCGTTTCCACGTACATCGTGAGCACCCACTACACATAATCCCTCTGCCAGGCACTAGTAAATGGAAACAACACCACACTGCCCTGCAGGGGCTTCGTGGGTGGCTGGAGAGGAGTTACCTGGGGAGACGCAGAAGCGCCCAGTCTGCCGGAGCCCAAGGCCGTCGAAGCACAGACCACAGTGGGTCGACTGCCCCCAAGCCCGACTCTCCACAGCAGGATGCCAGAGACCTCCCTGTTGCTGAGCGTGTGCCGCGGCCAGCTCAGCGAATGTCCTGGGGTTCGAGGAATGATGCGCACGGAATAGTAGGCAGTGAGACTCCATGGTTTTTCATTTGAAATAACTACATACTTGAAGATAATAACAGATATGTTTAGAAAGAGTCAAATATTAACTATTTTCCCAGAGCTCAGAACATTTCTAAAAGCAATGGACTTTGTTAGCCTCTTGAAACACGTCGAATAGTTACCCCATCTGTGTTTTCTGACTTAACACTGTACTTTTTATTGAATTTTAAGTGAAATGACTATTCTAAATTTAGTGGGCACATTCAGTTGGATTAGAGCATCGGCTTCTATTTAAATCTTCGTTAGGAACCAATGGATTAAAGGGGACAAGTCAGTACCCAGCAACTGAGACAAATCTAGAAACACCGCACCCCCCCCATGGTGACTAATGTGGGAGACAGCAGCCCTGTGCCTGAGCCACCGTAGGTGACATTTCAACCCAAACGCACCCCACTCTGGTTCAGAGCAGCTCAAAAGGGAGTGCTGAGGCAGTCATCAAAGTCCCCTAAGAAACGTATCGCTAAGAGCCTTCATTTTAAAGTACTGATGCTCCTCGACTTGCAAAGGGGTTAAGTCCTGATAAAGCCACTGTAAGTCGACAATATCTAAGTTGAAAATTCATTTAATACACCTAACGTAGTGAATGTCACAGCTTAGCCAGTCCACCTGACGTACTCAGAACACGTGCATTAGCCCACAGCTGGGCGAAATCACCTGGCAACACTGCTCACTGTAGAGCGTGGTCATTCTCCCTCGAGACTGCAGGACTGCGCCAAAGGACAGGTGCAGGGGACAGGATGGGTGACTGCGTCCTATCACCTTCCACTCAACACTGTTGCTTTTGCACATGCATGAAGTCAAAAACGGTAAGTCGAACCATCGTAAGTCAGGGTCCATCTATATTCTATAATGTAGGTGTTATTTGTTCTCATTTTCTTAATCTAACAGAAGTAACAATTTTGAAACCTTTTTCAGTAGCCTTCACTTAAGATTTTTATAAATGAACCCACACAATTGCAAACGAAATTTGGACTGGCAGGTATTCACGAACGGCTCGAATGTGAGCTGCTGCCCACAGCGCACTGGCCTGGGTGCTGCATGGGGGGAATCTGCACGTGGATCTTACCGTCCCCCCCTTAACAGAACGGAGCTGAGTTTCAGTCCCATCTCTGCTCTGCGGGTGCTAGGGCACCTGCATGTAATTCCCAGAGTCTCAGTTTCTTCCTCTGTGAATCCGTCACCTACCGTCCACCATGCAGGGCTCCATGCGTCATCGCAGGCTGGGCTCCTGCACACACCTCGGTCCATCCCTGTCCTTCCCCAAACCCCTGAGGAATGTGAGCCAAAAATAGAATTGTATCACTTTAAACATTTCCAATTCTAGCAATTGTTGTGTACATACATGTGTACTCAAAAACATGCAGGTAGAGACAAAATATGCTTATCAATTACATATGATTACTCTTCCTTTATTGTAGTGACCTTGTTGACTCTAGAAGCCAGCACAGAATTCTCCCGTTAATGTTGGCGGAGAAGCGCTAAGTGCCAGTATGGTGGCAGGTTGCCTTAGAAATGCTTGAGAGCACTGCTTGACGCTGAGTCTCTCCAGTTGAGAGTGACAAGCTGGGAACCCTTGGATGCCCACAGCTGTGATGAGCCTGAGCTGATGCTCGAATTAAAGTACAGGCGGGCATCTGCAGACATTAAAGGACCTCGAGATCAAGAGACCAGGATCTGAGGGGGAAAGTTGGTTGGCTAAGGTCACACGGCTAATTGCCAGCAACAGCAAGGCTGGAATGGAAGTTTGTTACTGCGGTGCAGCTCGGGGCTGTGCGCGTTCATGCCAACGTCGTTTCCACAGGGAGAAAAGGATGCACTGATGACCAGGTTCTGAATCTTCTTGCTTCTCTTTGGCATTTCCTTCGTAATTTCCAAACCGTCTTCAGTGTCACTTTTAACACCTGGAAGCTCTGGGCACAACGTGGTCAGTGTGTCCCCAGGACCCCGCCAGAGCCCGCCTGCGCACGGGCCACGCTGCCCGGACTGCGCCTACGCTCGCACTGCTGGACGGCAGCGTCGGCAGGCTGCGCCAGCTCTGCCGTGTCCGTCAGAAAGTTTACAAGCAGAAAAGCTTCTTCTTCAGAGGACTGGACTTTATTTCCAGCTAAGGAAAGGGAAGCAGAGAATAGGGGTAGGATACAGACCGTGAAAACACGGGTTCCACCTGCGGGCTGTGGCATGTGTCAAGAGCCCTGCCGGAAGTCCTCAAATCCGCGAACAGGCACTGAGAGATGGTAAACCTCGCACTGCCGTGGGTGAGGAGGAGGAGGGAGTTACTGATTCATGACCACGACTACCACCGCGGATGCACTGACAGACAGTTGCCGAGATATCGAGTCCAGGGAGCGGGAATATCCAATTCATCTGACACATCCATTCTCTGAGACCGGTGATTGATGTGCTCCCTGGGAATTCTGACTTGTTGCGGGTGGCCAGTGGATCCGGGAAACGCGCGCATTTAGAAGGCTCCCCAACTAATCCAGTGCACACCCGATAGAAAGGTCATTTCTAAATTATGGTTCTCCTGTACAATTTTGAGTGTTCACATGATACCCACAGATGTAAAGTAGAAATATCTACTCTAACTACAGTTGCCAGAACCAGTGCCACAGTTCTCAGGGCTCCAGGCACACGCTTCCGTGTGGCGGGCTGGTGGCTGCCCTGCCACGGCCACGGCCACACGGTGGACACAGTTGGGCCTGAGGCATCAGCTGGAGGTTCTGGAAGTCCTGAGTATGAGCAGAGGCTGAAGTGCAGGTGCCCACGTTCACACCTGGCTCCCCTCCGCCTGCCCTGGGCAACCCGCTGCCTCCACCAGCCTGCCCTGGAAGAGGACAGGGCACGGAAGATGCAAAGTTTGGGCTTGTCAGATAGATGGGGCAGTTAAGAGTCACCGGATGGAAAAGACAAAAAGCAAAACTGGAAATGTTGTTCTTGCGAAGGTAAAACATCGAAGGATAAACGGGACCTGGGGTGGAGGAAGAAGGGGCCGGAGAGGTGATTCAGGAAACCTGCTCCTCGATGGGGTGAAAAGCCGATGCCGGAGACTCAGAGGGCCCGGGGGAGGGTGGGGCGGGAGGTTGAAGACGGCCTTCCTTGTTGAAAAGTAGAATGTACCATGGGCCTGGCAATGCGGGCCTGAGACTGGCAAGGACACAATGCTGGGAGTTCGGATCTGATGTTCCGGAGAGAACACAGGCCAAGACCTGGGTCCATGAGACTGAGGTCTGGACGAACGAGTCTCCAAGCCAAAGCTGCTCCCTTGGGTGCATGTTTTACACAAATAATATGTTTTCTCCACGACTGCACCCAGCCTGTTCATACAGCTAGAGGAAGGAGCCGCTTATTTCTCACAAAAATTATGGCTTGGCCGGGCGTGGTGGCTCACCTGTGATCCCAGCTCTCTGGGAGGCCGAGGCCGGAGGATGGCTTGAGGTCTGGAGTTCAAGACCAGCCTGAACAAGAGTGAGACCCCATCTCTACCAAATAGAAAAATTAGTCCCCGCTACTTGGGAGGCTGAGGCAGGAGGATCACTTGAGGTCAGGGGTTTGAGGTTGCTGTGAGCTGGGCTGACAACATGGCATTCTAGCCTGGGTGACAGAGTGAGACTGTCTCAAAAAAAAAAAAAAATATGGTTCAACTTTGAATCGTTTCATTGTTTTACAATTTGAGGATTCAACAACAAAATGATTTTTTGAATGGTAATAGGTAAATCTTTGGAAAGAGGTTCATTTCTCTATGTTTAGTTAGCAGAAACTCTGGAAGGAAGAGCAGCTGTAACTCAGGTTCGTTCGTGGAGGGGCCCATGCAGGAGGAGGAGCAGTACAGCTCCTGCCAGACCCGGGTTCCCCGTGCTGGCCCACAGATTTGTGGACGGGTTCCCAGATGTCAAAGTTCCTGCTTAGAAGGATCACCTGAGTCTCTGCCACGACGGCAGCCTTGACAGCCCCTTCCCAGAGATTCCCACTGAGAAAACCTGGGGGCTGGAGGAGTGGGTCTCATGAGGCGGGAGTAGGAAACTCGGCCTTGAGTCTCTAACTCAACAGGTCCAGGTGTGGCCCAAGAATCTGCATTTCTAAAAGTGGCCCCCGGTGATGCTGAAGCTGCTGGTACTGGGACCACACTCTCAGAACCACCTCCATAAAGCCCACTTTTCAGGGGAAAATGAAATCTGAATTCTTGCCAGTGAAGCAGAAGTTCCTGGGGACCTCCCCTGTGCGGGGCAGCCTCTGCACCTTGGGTCGTGTGTGGGGGACCTGGAGCTCCAGCCTCCTCTGTCCTCCTGTCCTCCGCGCCCAGCACTCAGAGCTCTCAAGAGCACAGCTGCTCTCTGCGAGAGAAACAGGAACCCTGAGATACGGACTCCCACAAAGTCGTGAGTAAATTCATAGTCAACACGCATCTCCCTCAAATATCTGCATCGTATGAAAAGAGAGGGCCGCTCTGAAATCAAAGGTGCATTTCTAATGGTGCAGTTCCAGGCTAGGAGGGAAGAGGCTCTGGGACCGGGAAGGATCCTTTCACATCCCTAGGGAACAACACAGGGTTCCCACCGCCCTATCTAACCCCACACAGCGTGCTTATTTGCTTGCTATTCAACTCATATTTCCCTTTCCAATGTTCCAAGAACATTTGCTTAAAAGGCACATGCATCCCCCAACCTTCATTTAATGAACAATTGTGAGGTGCTGGGGAGCAAGTTCCTGGATAAAATGTTGTGCAATTCGACAGATGGCGCCAGCACCATTCATGCCCCTCGAGAATGTGATGAATTACTTTCCCCCATCAGCGCTTATTTCTTCTCTCTTTGGAGTGTGGTGTCTGCCTGGTCCTGGGCTCTGAGCGAGCTCCAGGCACTGTCCCGGGGGCACAGTGGGGATGGGCATTTGTCCCGAGTGCTCCACACGTGCCGGGCGCTGTCGGAGGCTGCGTGCATGGTGACTCACGCACTCCTGCCCCCGAGGATGAGCAGCCTGTCTCTGTGAGAAGACAGAGAAGTAGAGAGACTGGTCCAGGGTCATGCAGGCCAGTCCCCAGCACCGCGCTGCTCCTAACAGACGGAAACGTACCTGGGCAGGGCAGGTACAGGGCAGCTCTGTCCTTTGACTCAGCATTGAAATCTAGAAATGAAATGATGTTGGGTTTCCTCAGTAGACATATACAAGGCTTCCTTATTTGCCTATGTTTATAATTATATAATTAATATATTTTATAATTTATAAATTATGAATTATAATTTATAAATCTATAATTTATATTTTGAATACAAATTCCCATTCATACATTTACTATTAATTCCTCTGTTCAATAGATTGGATGAGATATAGGTAAAATGCAAAAAAAAGTGGAATATTTTGTATATTTTTTTTCAAATTATACTAATGAATTTCATAATTTCAATTGGTAAGTTTACTCTTAAACCTCTCCCTGCACCCCCTGCTACCACTGAAATACCAGTGAAACAGAGCTTTCAGGGAAATAAATTTCTAAAATGCTAAAATTACTACACATTAAACCATAAGAAAGCATATGAAGCGAATATTTGGAGTCTGGCTTAAAACCAGAAAGCATGGAAATTAAACCTTTAGGCCTAAAATTTAACATAACTTAAAAGTTCTACATTAGAGTTAGACTAACAGTGCTTTTCCCAAGTTGGCTTTTAGAAATTCCTTTAAACTTTGAATTTTGAAGGGGGAAAATACCCCCAAAAGCAATACTGAACTTCAGGGTGGTGATTATTTTTTGAGAGAGATTCACTGTCAAGCTGTCCAAAATTCTCCCTTTCAAGACTGCCTCTGTTTAAAGAGAAATATTGTTCTTAGAAAACTCTGCTCTTTCCAATAGTCCCTAACACTGAACTATCCAATGAAACATGACTGTGTTAGAATTTCATTTTTTAAAATTAAGATACTGATCGTACTCCCTGACTTTTGCTTTGTTCCCATTAGCAATTTACTCCAGAAAGCAGTGGCGTTGGAGGAAGGTATTTCAGGTGCAGATATTTTCATCTTGCCCAGGTTAAAAGCAGCATGCGGGCGGGTCACACGGGCACTGCGTGGCAGACCCACAGTGGCATCTTCCCAACCCCGGTTGTGAGTCCCGGCTCCGCACACAGGACATCCGGTCAGGAAGCAAGTGTTCCTTTCCTCACTGCGGGAAAACGTGCTCTGTTTTCATAACCATGATACGATATGAGGCTTTGACTCCATGAATTTTCTTATTAGATGTATGCGTTAAGGAAAAGAATAACGTTTTTGCAATCAAAAGCTTTCTGAGGAAATATGGGCCCATTTGAACATTCTGCTCACAACTGAGAAGACTGTTCTGCACACACACCTCTAACTGGGCGAGTACATCCTACCCGTACCAGTCTCCCCACGTAAAAAATGTCATTGTGGGAGGAAACATGGGTAGATTTTGCTGGACAAAATCTCATTTGCTTAAACCTACCCACACCTAGAAGAAAATATATAAATAAAGAAGTTAATGAATGCAACAGTTTACCATGCAAAGATAGACATTAGTTAGAAATTGAACAATTACTTTTAACTTTCTGTGTGCGTGCTGGTCATTGACCACAGACCTGGCTTTCAGCTGCTAGTTTTCTGGCAACAAATCCCTGGAAAAATAAGTGTCCCGCTTGCCCCTGACATTGGGATGCTATTTCTGGCGTATGAGACCTACCTCCTCGACATGCCCATTTCATTACATCTAACCTCAAGCAGGGGGGCCCGGACACTCACTGTGCCAAACACACCACAGTCCTGACCCAGCCCGCCGGCTCTTCCAGCTGTGTGTGGGCCACGTGGTCTCTCCCTTGTGTCTGGGGGTCCCCCGACACGTGTGCTGGTGACAGTGTGAGGGAGGACGGGAACCCCAAGGCCCTGTTGCTGTGACTGGACTCCCGCAGATTCCCAGAGCTCCCTCCTCCTGGCCCGTCTTTTCCAGCCACGACCTGTCGTTTGCTGCAAGTGATCACAGCTGCGGAAGCCGCGACATACATGACACACATTGGGATTTGAAAACGGTGCTCATTTTTATTCACTATTTAGAGCATTGATCCAGTTTAGTGTTGTATTGCCCATTACTGATTTGATCATCTTCTGTCTTCGGCAGCAGGCTGAAGCCGGTTGACCATTACTGTTCCCTGCACAGGGCGGTACTGGCTAAGAGATTTGGGGCTACGTAACCCCCAGGCTCACCTGAATTTCAGTCGCACCCGATTCTTCAGCAGGAACATTTTTCTGTTGCCCTCACGGCTCAGGCCCCACAACCCAGGCAAACGGCAAACACCGATGACTGTTTTTTAAGACTTCACATGAGTCTATTTCCAAACACTTTTTCTCTCTGTAGTAATATGTTTCATTCATGGGTGACAAAACCTGTTTTTGATCATGAACTTTGAGCCATGGCTCAATAGGAGATTTAGAAAATATTAGTTTTAAGGGATGGTGATTTAATCACTTTTGATGAAACTACCCAAATCTTAGATTCAGTTAAAAGAGCAAAGGGCTACAGATGATGTATTTCAGCATATCTTACATTTTGTCTGGTTTCTTTGAAAATGAGAATTCAGCTAAAAATAGGATGCTTAAATAAGAGCTGCTATAATAGCAAAAGACATGATCACCTTTGAGGGAAAAGGACTGCTTTCAATGCCGTTGAAATTTCGCTCTGTGCTACCTACCTCACTTTTTACATTTAGTGACATGATTTTTTTTTATTTCAATGTCACACATTGTAAATCAAAAGAATTTTTAAGGGGTGGAAAAGCCCATGGTAGGGCACAGACTCCCTTACGCCCACTGGTGAGCAGTGCGCTAGATAATTGCTCGAGCCTCCTCAACACTCTCCCGCACTGCCTGCGTCGTAATTAGGGCTCTCTATTAGAAATACGCAGTAAATCTCCCTGAAGAATGGCCGGGCTTGTACGCCAGAATATTGGACTATGAGGGCTACTTTTTGTTGAGTTTTTATTATAACATGTGCTACATTAACTCACTCAACTTTAAAAACGTTTTTTCCCTCTATTTGGAGGTTGCCCAAACATTTTTAAGTTGTTTCCTCATTTTTACTGATTATAGGAAAACCTCAATCATGTCCCCAAACTCACATTTGAATGATAGTAAAAAATCATATTTTACTGCTACAGTGTTGGCAGGAGGTTAAAATATCACTTTGAAAAACACTTATTCACTTATTTTTATTTTTTAGGAATCTCAAGGCAGCCTGGCTGAACTGAGACATGTGGTTGGTTTTAACTTCAATTTGTTTTATTTGAAAAAAAAATAAATAACACCTTAATTTGGGTCTTCGAGCATGCAACTTAAATAGGTCCATAAAAACAAACAGGAGGCAAGCTCTATGGGATTTGTAGGGTCTGGGGCAAAATCTTAAAGGCGAAGAAGAACTCAGAGTCCTCGAATACCCAGAAGGGTGCTGGGTGCAGTAGACAGAGTTGTGCACTTTAGTGGGACTGACTCGTTATAACCAGGGAGGCTTGTACTTTTTTTTTTTTAAAGAGCCAGATTCTATTTATTGTCCATAGTGGGTGCTAAACGAGGGCATGCTGTCTGAGACGGTCAACTGAGTAATGTCTGAACTTTTCCTACTGTTGTAGCCCTGCTCCTGGGATCTGCTTGGACGCAGCCATGGAGCCTACGTCTCCAATATGGTGTGATTTAGGAGGAACAGGTATTTCTGAAGCTCTTTGGGTCAATAAATACTACAAGGACCTGAGAATGAGTTGTATTTGCATGTTTTCTGTGGCTATGCACCCGTCTCAGAGATCGTTCCCTGCAGGCCCCTGTAGAAATGTTAAATGTAGATGGACAACACACCGAAACAAGCAAAGTCAACGCAACCGGAGGACTGTCCGTCCTGTTTGCAGGATGCAGCTCGCATTCTCTGTAGCTCTCCTTCTGGGCCAGCGCCCCCTCTTTGCCCACCCCGAGCAGACATGACCACCCACTCCTGATTGCAGTCCCCTTATCTTTTGCATACTTGAATCATAACATCCATCACAGGATATTTTAAATATTTAATTGCTCATCTGTCTCCTTGCCGCACCGCGGACCTCTGAGAAACGTGGTCCTGCCCAGGACATGTGCTCAGGTCTGTGCTCTCTCAGTGCAGATCAGATACTCAACACAGGGTTTTGGGGAAAAACAAATGGAGGGAAAGGTTGAAAAGATGATCCCATGGGCAAAATTTATAAATTTTCATAGGGAAATTAAGTAAAAAATATATAGACACACCAAAGCCTTAAGTCCTATTTTAATAGTAATCTACAGAGTATTAACAATCCCTGGTGGGATACATCTTCTCTTCCAAGTTGCTCACTGTTAACTCTTTGAGATGTTCCACTGTCGGAAATATTCTCAGTTTACCAACTCAGTGATTGAGACTTCTAGGGAGCCATTTTTTATCCCAATAATATTAGTGGCTACTTTCATTACTCAGGAGCTGTTGTAGGTCTAACGCCATGAATACTCAAAATCCCTGCAAGAATGACATGTCCAGGACTGGAACCCCCAAAATTTGGCATCCATGGGAGAAGACCTCCACCCCTCACTCTTCCCCCAGCACTGACACTGGGGCCCAACAGAGAGGACAATCTCCAAAAATATCCACCGAATGACGCTGCACCGGTTCAGAACTGAAGCTCAGAGGGCATTTCCTCCGGCATTCCTCCGTGTGGTGGGACCACTTCCCACCTATGGTCATGTGGCCCAGAGCTCAAGGATCAGTGATGTGAATTCCTGCAAATATAGCCTTCCCCATATGCCTCTTGTAATTTTTACTGGTGCTGAATTACATAATTAGCTCTAAGACTTGCTTACTGTAGCTCTAAAAGTTAATTTTACTCTTGAAAATGATTGCTTATGTCATTTGGACTTTATCTCTAAGGCAGCCTTGCAAAAGTGAGACTTTTCAATAATTCTATCAAAGCAATTAGAATGGCTTATTCCAAAATCTGATAAAAACTAAAAAACAACACATTTCATTGAAAAGACCCATTCTCATAGATAAGGACAATATATATCAATCCTCATATATTTTATTAGTCATCAAAATTCTCTTGTTTGACAAATGTAAAATGAAGGAATCTCATTGCTTGTAAGATGATGATCTAAACTTATCTACCAGCTATAGAAATCTATGCACATGAACAGGGTCGTGTCCACAGTCTGTTCACATATATGATTGACGGTAAGAAGAAGATTCTAAAGCTCAATGAGAAGAGAGCCATAACACCTTTTCTACTAGGCATATGGTTAATAAAATGCTCAGTAACAATTGTACCAAAATTTACCCACATATTTACCTCTTGGCCCTACATATACACATGGCCAGTCATTGTGAGTCACATGTCCAGTTATGGCAAACAAGACATAAACATTTTGAATATACACATACAATTCCTGTGACTAAATACTTATAAATATACATTCTAGAGTGATTACTTACTTTTGCATTTTATCTTCTCAGAAATTGACACGCCTCTTTCTATCAGTGGTGTCAGGTAATCAGGGTAGGCCAGAATAGAGGTTGGAGTCTTTTGAAGTGGATTGGCATTTGCTGCTCCTTGTAATCTGGGAGCTCCATCAGCTCTGAACCACTTTAAGATAAATTCTCTGCCTGAGGATTTTTGCACTTCACTGGCACTGTGTGAATTTCAACTAAAAACTTTGTGTTCACACCAGCAGAAGATGCCAATTCTTAGAGGATATTTTGTTCTTCCTCCAACATAGGACAAAGTTGAGATATGTAGGTTTTCTCCCTGTTATGCCTTGGGTTTAGGTGTATTTTGGTTGACCGTTCCCTGAAGTCATAATTCTTCGATCACCAATTTGATGTAGTTCTCCCCTAAGATTGTCCGACAACACGTCAGATAAGGTTCATCTTACAGATCAACGTGACTTATCTTTGATTTAAAACAATACATGTAGTTCCTCTGTTATAAGTTAGGTGGAATATAAGTGGAAAGTTATTAAGTACTGGGTTACACCTCACTCATTCCTCAAGGAGGTTACATGGACTTGACTGCCCCAGAGATTTTTTGGGGGAGTCAGATTCCCACATTATCTTACCTTGTTGCATATTACAGCTCTTCCCATTCTGTCATTCTGTCTTGCCTATGTCCCCATGGTGAGTTCCCAGAAGGCAAAGATAATATCAAATATGACAATGTCAATACAGTGCCCACTGGTGCATCAATAGTCAGTGGTCAGTAATGGCTTGTACACTATTAATAGCTGGCTAGTCGGATGGCTGGAAGAGTGGATGGATAGATGGGTGATGGATGGATGATTAGTAGTGGGATGACAGACGGATGGATGGGTGGATGGATAAATGGCAAACAGATGGGTGGATAAGGATTTTGTAGAGATAAAGGACTATTGTCTTCCCAAGAGATATAAGAGTAATACAGAGGTTGATGCCAACTGTGTTCGGCAACTCTACCTGGAAAATCGAGGAGATTCACTTTGTGTAGTCAAAACACTCTTTCCATTTTGAAAGCAGGGCAAACAAATCACATTTTGGTTAAAATTCCAATCATTTGTCTCTTTAACTCTGGCTTTCAAAGGGACACTGACAAATAGTTGAAGCAACATTTGGCACAAATAATGACATTACTCTTTTATCTTTGCTTATTTTTCTCCTACTTACTTTTGGTAGAAACAGTATTTGAGCCTCTGTTCTGTATAAGTTCTGTGCTGTGTTGCACAGTTTCCAACCTCAAGATGTGCACTCTCTCTGGAGATACTAGCTACAGACATGAGAGCACGTCAGCGCAAGCTGGAGGCATGGGGTGAAGGCGTGCGGTTCCGTCATCGACAGACACCATCACTAGAGCCCCAACCGAGGGAGGATTCTCAGACACAGAAGGCAGAGAAAGAGGGGGCCGAGTGAAAGATGGAAGGAAAAAGAGCAACTGGGATAATGTGTTGGACCTGAAACTACTTCATGCAGTTCGAACATTTTAAACTCAAATCACATTTGAAGGAGGATAGTTAGTCGTTATTATAATTTCAGACTAAAAGTCTCATTTTCAAGAATTATTCTCACATTGGGGCCTACAAAATGGAAATTAAGGTGAGCTGTATAGTGCGGGGGTGCAGTGGAGAGAGCTTCAGCCCATGGAAAGTCCACATAAAACTCAAAACGTTAACATGACTTCTTTCACCTCAGGTGAATTCATAAATGAAACCTTTTTTTTTTAAGGCTACAAATTCATTAGTATATCCTTGGGAATGACTGATTCAATTCAAAGGATTTTTAATAATTCTGGTAACTCTAATCTGAACCATTATTTCTAATTTCTTAATATGAACCCAGAAATATTGGTGACCTAATAAGTTTTATGGCCGTGCACACAACCTTCTTTATGGAGCTCATGCCATTATGTAATATGTTATAAAGCAAGTTGAATGTTGTAAAACTCATTTTTTTCCCTCTTAGCTAAAGTGCATGATAGCCAAAAATTTAAGTGGAAAGCTATTAAAGTTCCAGAAATCCCAACCTTACATGTTTTTTTAAATGTTCTGTTTTGCTTTTTCGGTGCTTTGTGTCACAGTTTCTGATGCTGGGGCTATTGCACAA
This sequence comes from Indri indri, assembly GCA_004363605.1. NCBI lineage: Eukaryota > Metazoa > Chordata > Mammalia > Primates > Indriidae > Indri > Indri indri. The sequence continues at coordinate 11,866 of RJWJ010016946.1, read as the reverse complement.
AATTGTCCTGATGTTTCAGACAGAGCAGGGCTCTCACAGAATCTTTGGGTTTTATAAATTTTATTTTGTGGTTTTTTTTTTCACTTTTGTTAGACAATTATAAACCGAGTAATCAGGATAAAAAATGAAAGACAATTGATTTTAAAAAGATGAAACATTAGAGATGATAATTCTTTGTTGACAAGAAACCCAACCAATTTATCTCGTTTCATAAGACCTCAACAGGGGCAATGAAGAAAGTGCTTTCTTCATGGTTGAGGTTGCTGTCTCTGTCAGAGTAACTGCTGGCACGGCTCGGTTCACAGGTCCAGGGAGTAGCTGGTTCCATAAAATTTAAGATGTGCATTAAAATGATGGGCGTCTTTGACACAATTCCTGGGTGAGTTTAGAACTGACAAATAAGATTGGGTAATAGTAAACCTAGAGTATGATGGGAAAATATCTTTCAATAATCAGAAATTGTCTCTCCTCTGATCACTACACAGAGTTCAAGGTTAGGGCCATTTTTCATCCAACAAAATTAGTGGAGGGCTTTGCCAATTTGTTAAAACATCATTTTTTTTCTTTCTTTCATTTCTTTCTTTTTTGAAATTATTACGTTTTCAGTTTGGTTTTACCTTTCACGTAGCCCTCATAAGTTGGAAATATGCTTTAAACTGCTCTTTCAGTGCAATTTTTGCAAAGAAGAAAAACCCTTAGAATATAAAATGGTTCTGTTGACAAAATTCCAATCAGAGAATTAGGTACTACGGCAACAGGTACTTACAATGAATGTCTGAAAATGTGTTGGTATCACAGACATGGTCACCATGAGAATCCATGGTGATATAGTCTTTAATGACTTGACTTTCATGCTCATGTGAGATTGTAAAATGATTGTGTGTTGTGGTAGAGACTTCTAGCTACCTGCCAATACCTATTTTTTTTATTTGTTCTTAGTAATTATTTTACCCCCTGGTGTTTAGCTGGTCACATGGCTCCCACATTTCCCAGCATCCCTCACAAGTAGACAGGGCTATGCAAGTGAATTCTGGTAACGGACTGTAAGACAGTGATGTGTGCAACTTTAATGGCTGGAATTCATCAGCCGCCTTCACCCATGAATATCCTCAAGACAAAGCCCAGGTCACATACACCAAAGAGGACCTCAGCAGTTGTGAACTAACAACCTCCAGACTTTTCAAACAGGGAAGGGGAAAATTCCTTTTTATTTTAATCACCTTAATTTGTTTTTGTTTCCCCCTACTACTTACATCTTAATATGACCCTAACTTGTACATTGTCCAGAGAGTAATAACATCATCTCTCTTCCATCAATCCATTCAGTTAAACTTAATGAGAGAAAAAATATAAAAATCTCTAGCAAAATGCCTGACACAGACTCGGATCTCCAGACATGTCAGTTAAACAGCGTCTCTAATCCTGCCAAAAACGTGTCAATTCAATAGAAAGAATCAAAGTCATTATTTGCCTGACTCAAAACTTAATCAATCTGAAAGGCCCTGTTAGACACAATCCAAATAATAAGCACCTATTATCGTCAGCTTGGTGAGTACCAAATGTGTTAGCTTCGAGTTGTAAGGGTTAGGAACATTTAGGGAAAGACAACAGCGAATGAATTTGCTGTGTGATACCCTTCTGCAGGCACAAACTATGCAGTTGGACGTCTGCACCCCCGGACAAGTTCACGTCCCTTCTGCGCTTGTTCCAGCGCAGGTGAGGCCATGCCCCGTGGAGCTGATGACTCCTCTCTGGGCCCGGCAGTCCTCCACCGTCTGCCCTTGCTCAAGAAAAATTCCTAATCTCAGAAGAGCCAAGAGAAAAGAAAATACTTTTGGAGGTAGCTAAATCACACTAAAAAATTATAGGCAAAAGGAATATAGCTGTAAATAGAGAAGAACAAACTGTTTTTATCACAATTGTGACATACGCATCTTTTGCTCAACACATAAAATAGAGGATATTTCCATCCAGAAGGGGGAAAGAATAGTTCAATTTAGTGATTTATCCTTCCGTCTACTCAATGGGTATTTACTGAGTGCATCCTAGGAGGCTGGTGCTGGGAGATGGTGTTGATACAGCGATAAACAAAACAAATAACACCTCCCTTGTCCTGGAAGGAGCAGCTAGTGGGAGAAAGACAATAAAATAAAACAAACAGAGACACACCCCAAACCCTGGCATGATTGTTGGCGTGGAAGAGGGCTATTTTCCTTTACTGGCCATCAGCATTTCTACTTGCCTTTTCTTTCCAGTATCTTGTACAATGACCCTCGGTTAATTCGATATTGCAAGTGACAAAAGCCTAAAAGTTTTCCTCTGCCCTTCCTCCATTCAGCATTCTGCACCCACTGGATGTGAAGCACCGACCATCCAAGCCCCTAACTCCGGGTGCACAGAGGGGCGCAGCTCGCCCAGGTTTCAGGAACTGTCGGCCGTTACTGCCTCACACGGTGGTCTTTCCAGTCACACTGCTGCCGCCAGACACACAGCAAATGCAATTTAGAATACTCTTCTTCATGGGGAATCTGGTTTCCAGAATGCCAGTGAGTCACACCTCGCTCACTACAGAAAGTCTTCGGTGCCACGTCCCCGTTGTTCCCCAATTAGAGCTTCGATAGAACGGACATCCTCAAATCATGAAATTACTGGGTTCTCCCAGTGTTTTCCGGTGAAGAATTTCCTGAAATCTCTGTCTCTCATGGAGTAGAGGTCTGGCGCTGAGTCACCTGGCGACCGGCCAGCATGGCTGTGGGGTCATACCTGGGGCAGGTGGCACTGGGTAAGAGCTCCATGTGCGTTCCTCCTCCGCACATGTGGGTGTCGGCTCAGTGTGCGTACGCCAAGTCCACAGACCCACGTGGCCACCGTCCGGTGTCAGGGGTGGATCCGGACAGCGGTGACCCGCGCTCTGTGATGCTCCTGTGTCTGCTGTCACCCCCACGCTCTCCACTCCTCCTCCTCCCTCTGCCTTCCGGTCACCAGACTAGGTGTCTGTGTCAGAATTAAGCATTTCTGTGTCTGGATTGGTTCTCTCAATTTGTGAAATTCGTCTCATTTCATTTCAAGTGGCAGCTGTTGGCTTGTTCTCAGCACTCTGTGGCATTCCACGGGACAGGAACACCACACTGTATTTACGCACTCTCTTGTTGGGGGACATTTGGGTTGATTCCAGTTTGGGGGCTGACCAAAACAATGCTGTGGCTACGCACCCTCTCACACACGGCTTTTCGATGGTACACACACGTGCACACCAAGGAAGGGGATTGCCGGGCCACAGGTACGTATATCGTATATTCCGCATTTGTAGACAGGATCGTACAATTGTCCCAAGTGGTTGTGCCAGTTTCCATTCCCACCAGCAGAATAAAAACATGAGTAGAGTTTGTGCCACACCACATGTTCACAAACACTTGTTGATTTATTTACTTTTAAACATTGTGCTGGTTACATAGTGGTACGTCATCATAATTGTAACTTGCATTTTCCTAAGGACTAGTGGGATTGTGTCTTTTCATATGTTTAGTCTCCATTTAGAAGGCTTCTGGGTAGCCATGATTATTTAAATCTTATCCATTTGGAATTAGGTGTTCTGTCTTTGTTTTGCTAAAGTTAAGGAGTTATCTGTGAAACTCCTATCCAATACATGCATTTCCAATACCTTTCCCTACACTTTGGCTTGTCTTTTTGCTCTCTTGGTAGAATCATTTGATGAACGGAAGTGTTTTCAGCTTTGCTTCAGTGTTCTATCTATAAAATGAGAAGATCAATATGTTCTTGCCTTTTCACTCTCCAAGTATAACAGCAATTAGTATTATAACCTATATAAATCATTTCGAGATACTTTTAAGAAAAATCCTAAGAATAAATGAATATTCTCTTAACCTGAATCCTGTGCGTGGATCTGCCTTTCTCTGGCGACAGGCTCTCGATGCCTCGATTCTAGTTCTGCCTTCACACGTCTTGTGACACCTTCATGGCCTTACTCTGATGCCCTTTCATGTTGTCAATGTTTAAATAAAGAAGGCTCACATGGGCTGTTTTTCTTTCCTAAAATAATGTACAACATTTTTAACGTGCAAAGTATTCCAAGTGTTATTTTCTGCAATAGCTACAGGAGTCAGAACTACCTCAATTCTTCTTCCAAAACATCTTGTTGTTTGTATTTTAAGTTATTTATTTACCTACATAAATCATAGCACAGGCATTATTTGCCTCTTGAGTAAGTTTCATCATAAACTCTTAAAAATGGATGTACTGCAAGGGCAATGTAATGTTTGTTTGGATTTTTGAAGGTTCTCGGCAGGTTCAAGAACCTGGAAAGATTTTTTAGAACTTCTCTAGGGTTAAAAAAGAAAGCAGCTTTTATAGCTCTGCAAAATAGGATTCCCTGCCTACTGGGAAACATTCCTAAAACCCTCCTGCAGCTCCCATAAAACACTTTATTTAGCTGTCTTTGCATTTTGAATCTGCACATTCTTTGGGGGCATAATTTATTTGTGGAAAATATATTTTTGCTTTATATTGTGTTTTATAGCATTTTACAAGATGTTCGCATATAGACGTTTAATTTCATGTATTCTTATACAAATTAGTGCTTCTGTGTGTAGTTTCTGGTTTCTTTGTCAGAAAAAAATCTGCGAAGAAAAATCAAACTTTGGGTGAGGAGATGTGTGGGTAATCAATTCACATATGGACCACGTGTACTGCTTGTCTTTCCTAATTGCAGAAATAAAAATACAGAGATTATGATGATGCTGAGCAGGAAATATTAGAAATACCCTGCTCAGGGCCTTGCCGTTGCTTTTTCCTGGGGGCTTTTTGCAGCTCAGATAGAGAATCAGCCCAGCACTGTTGACATCTGCTGAGTTCAGTCCTGATGGGGCTTCTGGAAGCTTCCTCAAAAGTTACAGTTCAAACCATAGAAGCAAAGCATTTCCGTTGGTGTCCTCTCAGAAACGAGAGGTGAGGTTCAAGGGACAACATTGATCCTTTGCTTTATATTTAATGTAACACCCCAGGTTTGTTTTTTTCTCTAATAAGTCGATACTACTTTTATTTAAAAAAAATAAAAATTACACAGTAATTCCTTGTAATTATGCAAGAAAACCATCTGCTACCTGGGCTGTCGGTAGTACTGTAAGTACTTGGCATCCCCAGATTCACGGGTTACGCTGTGGTGCTATTTGAACCAAATATTTAAAATGCAGTCGGAACACAGCCATGATCGAAAGCACACTCTGAAGTGTCCCTGAGCGCTGTTTCCTACACATGGGAACTTGTTATGAAGTGGCTCTAAGAATGCTTGAAAGAGCTAGGAAGCTGTCTCAGGGATGGCGTTGGCCAGGCATGCCCATGAAAAAGAGGTGACCACGTGGCTTCAGGATAATTTTAAGTGTTCCTGGTTGGGAGCCGAGGTCATGCTCTCCTTATATCCATGGGTGGAAACCTGTCCCTGCAGGACAAGGTGCAGGCGCTGTCCAGCGTGATGAGCACAGGCACAGCTGATGGCTGCACGGCTACCTGAAAGCTTCTCTCGGATGGCGCGTTAGGTCCTGGGTGGTCAGGGTGGAGACCCGGCCTTGGTGTCAGCCAGGGAGCTGGTGCCACACACGTGGATGATGTATTTGGAGGGAGCCTGTGTCCCCACAAGCACAGCCACCGTAGGCATCACCGTGGCAGCGGAGTCACCAGCCAGTTTATTTAGCACAGCACACATGGCCACTTTGTCCTGATGGGTACGGACGGGGAGAAGCAGCCACATAGAGCCATGTCCTTTCAATGTGCAAAAGGAGACACAACAGACTGAACTGGGCAAGTCAGATTTCCCTTGCATTTCGGTGTGGCATTTCCACATGTCTCTGTGTTGGGGCCTGGCTTGGAGAGGCCTCTCTGCTGACAAGAGCCTCCTCCAGGCAGAGGACGCCCAGCCTCAGTGGAGCCACCGCACCCGCCCAGCACCGCCTGCCTTCCTCGGAGCTGACAAGTCAGGGTGACCGTGGAAGCTTCGGGCTTTGGCTTATAAACTAGAACATACATGTGCGTGTGTGTGCGTGTGTGTGCGTGTTTATACACGAGAACAGCCTTTTCACCTTCCTCTCCTCACTCTCATCAGTGCGAGCCTGGCGTCCAGGCTCCCTGACACAAAGCAAAGCTGAGCTCTTGGGTGAGAGCAGCCTGCATCGCAGCTCTGCCCACCGGCCAGTGACTTCTCAACATTTTTTCCTCTAAACTGTTGAAAAAGTGACAGCCCTGGCCTGGGGCTGAGAGGCGAAGTCCCCCCGGGCCCTGGGTACAGTTCCCTTCATGGGGGAGGGGGCTTCCTGGGCCGAGCAGGGGTCCAGCCACCCTGCAGAGCGCCCTCCAAGCCTGGCCCGGGGGTTGCATAGCCACGTGCGTACTAGAGAGAGAAACATCTCCCCTTCATCTATCGGAGACTTTCCGGGCCTCCATAAATAAAACTCTCTTAAACTCAGCGGCATGCCACGACGCGTAAATCACTCGCCGATGGGGCTGTGAAGCCGTCACTTGGACAGGCAGCGTGGCGGTGAGTTTGCCGTGCGGACTGCAGGGGGTGCAGGAGTTCCACTTCAGCCCGGCCGTCTCCGCGGGTCAGACCCCACACTGAATAGGCCTTTATCACGCCGCAGAGCGGGCTGTTCTGCGGATCCAGCCCTGCACCAACGGGGATCAAACCAGCGTGCGTTTTGACAGCGTAAGCTGCAATCTTAACTCAAAGCTGGGAGCGACAGCTCGGAAAAGGAGCGAGCTTGTGCTCATCCTGTGACTCGCCCGCAACAATCCCCTCTGCCAGATCTGCGGGATCGGCTCAGTTGATTGCAAGGAGACCTCCTTACCCTGGACATGCATGCACAGACTGGCCGCTTTTGTGAAAGGAAACAGCGCAGAAAGACCCGGCAGAGGGGCTGTCTTTGTAAACGAGAAACATGATAAAAGGTTCTTGGACATGGATGAGTGTCGTGGTCTTAATTAGATCTGAGAGAGGGATGGAATTGTTTGAGCCCTTATTTGAAATTTTTAAGCCTGGGTGTCTATAGTAAGAATCTTCCAGAAGGGCTATTATTAGCCTCAACCTTTGCAGGCCGACTCAGATTCTGGAGCGCCCATCCAAGGCATTGTCCACGCTTCCCAAGGAGTCTCTAGAAAGATGCAACCCAGAGGGGATATCGGAAGGGCCAAGGGAAGGCCACCCACCCACCCACGCCCCAAGTCAGAAGGGCGTGGGCCTCGGTGAGCAGTGGGCAGAGTTTACCCCCACGGCCAGGGAGGCGGGAGAGTGATGGGCCCGTGACCTCCAGATGGAAGGTCCCCGGCGGTGAGAAACACTTCAGCTCCCACGCGACCCTCTCTTCGGAGATGGCCACTCAGCACATTTGGAGAGCGCGGCTCAGATAAGTGCTTAAGTCCTCGGAGCACTTAAGGAAATGAAGAAAGGCTTTATCCCCTCTTCAGTCTTAAATAATGAGTCAGAAGGGATTATGGTCAAAAAAGAGTGAACAAAAGTGGCGAATTTGTTTGTGGTGACAGAAATGAGACCTTAAGCAAAGATACTTATGCTGCTATCGGATTCTCAAACTAACTGCATTAGTAGGAAAAAATAACTGTTCAAGAGCTGTCTTTCTGCATAGAATAATGGGGCCCGGTGCCGACAGCTGGGAAAACGGGTGTAAATCTCTGTGGCTAATGTCCGAGGCAGAGTGTGGTGACAAGGATATTTCTCGAGCACCAGGCTGGTGGTGCATAGATTTTTAGGTGGGGGCTTCGCTATGTGGATTGTGTAAAGAACCAGGAATTTCTGCTTTCACAGATTTTTCCAGATACTGTTGATGGCAAGATCTACTGAATCTGTAATTAATCTTGTAACTTTGTTTATAAGGAAAGAAAATAATAAGGACACCCTCACCTGCTTCTTCCTGCTAGGTCTTTCCTATATTCCTCTGAATATACACCGAAAAAGAGTGAAGCCAAAAATGATTGGAACATTTTGTTTTTAGGTCATCTCGTTCCATTTCCCCTGAACTTTATTATGACAGCATCAGCGACTCTCCCACACATGTGCAGGCTGAACTGAGGGAGACCTGACCGCCAACGTGTCCCGCACACGTAAGACTGCCGGGCACATAGCAACACTTTAGGGTTCACAGCTGCAGGTTCCAGGGCCTAACAGGCAGAGATGGGACTCAGGCCCGTCACAGAAAAGTGACCCCTTAACTGTGTCCAATCAACAAATTGACACTTAGAGCAGAATACTTGCACCTGGGCAATTTCCTTTATACTTTTCATAATCTACAGAATCATTGATTCTAGGGGGACCCTCTACATCATACTGACATTCTGTTCTCAGCCTCGTGGATTGTTTTATTATCTGAGAGGCGTCTAAATTGGACACTATTACGTTAACCCCTCCACGACCATGGAGCCCAGCCTGAGTTGCAGCCCGTCTGCCCAGCGGGCCACCCCGTGGATTTGGGTCGGGGCCTGTTTCTGCCCCGGGGAAAAGGCAGACACACGGCTCTGGCAGTCACTGGCCCAGGGAGGGAAGCTGAGGCCAACTCTGCCTGGAAAGGGGGGAAATCACTTATCTTTCTGCTGCTCTAGATTTTGGTGATTCTCACCACTTTTCAACCCAGGATTTCAATGTATTTCTATGCCTTTTTGAAGCCCTAAGCCAGGGTGACTTCCATGGTATTGCTTACATAGTGTTGCAACTGGTTATATCAAAATCAATTTTATATACTTTGTACATAGACAACTCTTTAAATTCATGTTCATACCTATGAAACTTTTAATATCTTAGGTAAACAAAGATCTACATGTCTCTTTACTATTTCAGAATGCTATGAGGGAGTCCTGTAAGGTGATATAAGTGTGCTTTTGTTTCTTAAATCCTCTTTCAAGACCGAATTGTTATTTTAAACTTCTTTCCAATACTTTAACCCATCTGTAAAGAAGAATGCTGGTTAAATTGAAGAAAAAGGGTGTTTTAGTAGAGAATTAATAGAAATATTAACTTCTACTGATTTCTAATTATTACTCTAATAATTTTTAGTTTTAAATGAGAATTCCTATGCTGCTGGTTATCCCCATGACAAGGACAATAAGATATGGCACCTTTATATAGCACCTTGCCGGCCATTGCATGTCCCTAGACAAGTCACTCAAGAATTTTACATCTCATGTCATATGCATTTTCCACATGTGGGTGTTACTATGCTCCTTGAAAAGCAGTTGGTAAAAGTTTGCAAATATTTTGCCATTACTTTGCAAATATTTTGCAGATGGTTTGCAAAAATTGTTTGCAAACATTTTGGAGCATGGAGGAAGAGGAGGAAGAAGACGGGCAGAGGAGAAGGTAAAGGGGGAGAGAGGCAGCGAGCGAGACGGAGGGGAAGGAGACAGACGCAGCTTCGGAAACAGCCACATGGAGGACGCCTTGAAATCAGAACGGTTTTTGCACTGCGGACATTCTCCTTCGGACTGTTGTTAACCCAGGCACTGGAGGATATTGAATACGTGGCTAGTGTTCTTTAACGAGGAAAGAGGTGGGCATCTCATCACTTTAAGTGGAAACAAACAAATGAAAACACCTGGCCTCTGTTGGCAGGTGTTGGCACTTGACGGAAATGAACAAAAATGAGTCAGCGTGTTACAGAAGAGAACCTGCGAGAACGCCCTGGAATGGCATGTGCACCTCAGACGTGCTGGCCCGGGGCGGGGAGGGGGGCGGAGATGAATGGGTAGGACCCCCCGACTCACACACACACACAGGCGACTGAGGCCACGGCCACAGCAGGGCAGACGCCTGCACGCACCACTCGTCAGCTTTCTGATAAGGCCCCACACAGCAAATTAACCAGCACTGACTAGAAAAGGGGTCTGAATGTCTGTGTTTTGGGGTTTTGTTTCTTTCTGCAGCACTTGGCCATGGTGCTGTCCTCCTGGGCGGCCTGGGTGGGCTCCGGGTTAGTCCTGGGCCTGCCTTAGCAACATGCCGCAACCAGGTGGCTTTAACAACTGCAACAGATGCTCTCACAGCTCTAGAGGCCGAAAGTCCAACATCCAGGTGTCAGTAGGGCCCTGACCCCTCAGAAGCCTCTAGGGGAGAATCTGGCCCACGCCATTCTCTCAGCTTCTGGGGGCTGCCAGCTGTCTCTCATGTCCCCTGACTTGCGGACGGACCACCCAACCTGGGTCTCACCTTCACATGATGTTCCCCTGTGTGTCTGTGTCTGCATCCCTCTCCTCTTCTTGCAAGGACACCGGTCGCATCGGATTAGGGTCTACCCTAATGACCTCATCTCAACATGATTGCATCTGCAAAGACCTTATTTCCAAACAGGTTGACATTCTCAGGAAACTGAGACACAATTCAATCCAGAACACACTCTTCCTGGCTTTAGAAAGAGGCACAGTGCAGGGGCCACGCCTCACTGGCCATCTTCAGGGAGTCACGTAAAGCTTTCTCCAGGATGGCGCCCACCCATCCCCCACACCGTCCACCCCGTACTCCTGGCCTGCGCTTCCTTTCACAGCTGCATTGTGGCAGCCCCAGAAGGGACCCCAAAGCCAGAAGAAGTTAATTGAGGAGAAGAGAAGAAAACTGGGTTTCTGAGCGTGTAGACTCAATTTGTGGTTTTGGTGCTTTGCTGTAACTTCTGGCTCAAACAAAAATCAACTAAATCCTGAGATATTTAAGATTTATGGTATTGGTTAAATCCTTCATTCTTAATATAGCACCCTATTATCCCGATTACAGAAAATAATTGTTTCTACCACAAAGAAGGGAAGAAAGGAAAACATTCTTACAGTTGGCAACTATTCTTAAAAGATGTGGAAATGTATGCCAATGAAATAATCAGAGATAGAAACAAATGTGTATTTGTAAAGATAATAAAAGCATCATTACTTATGATAAAGCAAAAGATTTTAAACGACATCCATATCCAATATTAAAGGGATGGTTGAATAACCTCAGTACACCCTTAGAAGAAATTCTATTCATGTGCTAAGTGACACTCCCAAAGTAATTTTGTGTAGGGAAAAAAGCCTCAACAGTAGATAATATAAGTCTTCACAGTAAAAATCGAGTTAAACAAATTTTGAAAAATGCATATCCAGGAACCAGCTATAACACCAAAAATAATTACGAGTATTTCTCTTGATGCCGTAATTACAGTTGATTTTGATTTTCTTGTATATACTTTTTTGCATTCTCCACATATTCCATAAAGAAAATACGTTGCGTTGTATTGCAAACACAAATCATCAGGGTGACTTGATGAAGTGTGCAGCCAGGGTAAGAAATCAATAAGCATCGGCAAGGGACTTGGCGACGGGGGCAGGGGAGCCCGTGCGGCATTGCCACGTTGGGGCAGAGGTGCCCGTCAGAGACAGGCTGGCGTGGCTCTTCTCTGAATTCTCAATGAGAAGTGGAGGTAATTTTCCTGCTGGAAGATTTGAAAGGAAAACTTTGGCAAGATAGAAATAAATGTTTTAACCATAACACTGAATTACAGAGAAGACTGAAACACAAGGAAAATCTTAAGTGCCGTGACTGCAATAAAAAAAGAATAATTAGCAATCAGCATGGAAGCCTCCCTCTCAGTCTCTGATGATGCAAAAAGGAACTGAAAGAATTGCTTAACCAACTGTTAAATCAACCTAAATTGTTTTTAATTATAGACCTCATCTTATGACAACTTTCTAACTTTTTATTTGCAGTGCTCCATAAGGAGGAGAAGAAGATGCTTTATTTCCATCTGTTTTCACGCTATCAAACACGCTTAATGGAAATTATAGTACCTTAAAGATTCCGATTGAACATTCTTCTTTTAGACTTGCACTC
>RJWJ010016945.1:0-33744 GCA_004363605.1 Indri indri | reverse complement strand
TTATTATTATTATTATTATTCCATAATTCTGTGGGTTTTAGTATATCATAAAGTTTGTGCAATCATCACCAATATCTAATTCCAGTACATTTTCATCAGTGCCCTTCAGCAGTGCACAGGTTTTCTACTGAGATCTCAAGAGTGCACGCTTATCAACACCATTATCAAACTGCGGAGTGCAAACAATGAGCAATCATTAATCAAAATAAGTGGGGGAAAGAGGAATTTTCTGGTTGCTTGTGCCCTGTCTCTCACTTAAATTCAAGAAACTTGGTAATGTGGGAGAGTCTAATGAATGACCGTTTCCATAGAAATTTGACTAACTGGTGAAAGTAAAGAAGTCCCCATTTCTCTTTTGAATCCTGACTCAAATTTTCTGTCATCCATCTTCCTGCCCTTTGATGCATGAAGCATATTTCTCTCTTGAGTTCTCAGGGAAAATTAATAAAAAGAACTAAAAATCTATTTTAATTGTATAAAAGTCAACATTTATTTAATGCAAATAAATTAATATAATTGGCATATTATAATAATTTATTCGTGTCCTGTAACTACAGCTATAGCTTTAAACAGTGGAAATGTGTCACAATAAATAGTGTGTTCTCTTGGTACACAGTAAAACATTGACAGTCATTCACAAGACCAAGAGTCTGTTTCTCTAAGTGTCACCTTTGGATATTATTCCAGATTTCTGAGAGTCCCTCTCATAAGGACAGGGTACAGCAAGCTCCTTTGTACTTGGTTGCATCTACTATGGCTAAACTCAAGGACAAAACAATCACTAGAGAAATTAAATTATAGAGTGAATACATAGAGAGAAGAAAGGGACAATGAGAACTGCATTTTCAGCATTATCAAAAGCAAATTTTGTTTCAAAACACATTATGGGTTACAACAGCAGAATAATTTAGCCAAGGTTCTTTATTTGATGTTATCTGCTCTTTTTTGAAAACTTGAAATGTCAGGATAACACAATAGGCACTAGTTAAATGGTTGGAGGAAAATGAATGCATCTATAGGTACACAAAAAAGCAGGGTGATATACAACATGAGACAGAGGACTTGTCATTTCAGTGCACCAGTAGGTGCCTATGAGATCCTTAGCAAGCTGCTTGATTTCTTCTGACCTCTCTTGCAAAGGGGCACAGCCACATGGAAGGAAAATTAGATCTTTCCTGGGCTTGTCCAGAAGGTAGTCCAAAGATTAACAATTGGAAGTTATAGGGGGTGCATGATTGATGCTCAACATATTTGTTGTTTTGATTTGTGGGGTAACATATAAAGAAGCTCTGATTAATAATTTGAATTGTTTAACAAAATAGACTTATCAATCTTTAGAAATGTTCAAACAGGCCGGGCACGGTGGCTCACGCCTGTAATCCTAGCACTCTGGGAGGCTGAGGTGGGTGGCTCGCTAAGGTCAGGAGTTCGAGACCAGCCTGAGCAAGAGCGAGACCGCGTCTCTACTAAAAAAAAAAATAGAAAGAAATTATCTGGACAGCTAAAAATACATGTATAGAAAAAATTAGCCTGGCGTGGTGGCACATGGCTGTAGTCCCAGCTACTCGGGAGGCTGAGGCAGGAGGGTCACTTGAGCCCAGGAGTTTGAGGTTGCTGTGAGCTAGGCTGATGCAATGGCACTCTAGCCAGGGCAGAAAAGTGAGACTCTGTCTAAAAAAAAAAAAAAAAAAAAGAAAAAAAAAGAAATGTTCAAACAGTGTTCATATGGCTATCAACATATAGAGAAGGAGAAATTATTTGTATTAAATTTTATTAGGATGATAGAGCTTGAAAAATTAATCTTAAAAACATTATTAAAAATTTTTACTTTGAAATGACCACAGACAATAATTATTAACAGAGTGCCCATAAGTACATAAATATGTTTTTCAGATTAAGGATATCTTATGTTTTCATCAATGAGTTGGATGTTACTTAGTGCCTGCACAGCACTCATTCTCCTTCTAAATTCCTGGAAAATGGAACCCCAGCATTCCTTAGGTCCTGGGCAATCAAGAGCTTCAGCCTGATTTTTCTAAGACAATCATACAAATACCACGCCCCTTGGTGTTAACTGGCTTAATAATGGGCATATAATGGTATTCTTTCTGGTGAGATAGGAAGAGAACTTATCTAGAAAGAATCATTGTGTTAAAATGGAACATGAGAAAAAGATATACACTTTTTTATTTTGACTTTGATTATAAATGGGAGAGGAATTGATGCCTGGAGGCTGTTATAGCCAAACTACGATGTGGGTCTATCATGCAAGGATGGTGAGAAAAATATGGGAAATAAAATACCTGTTTTTTTGATGACATCTTTTGCAACTTAATCAACCAACTCTAGTACTAGACTAATTTTATATTTCTTGTTATGCTGTAGTGTTGTGGGGGAAGAGAGAGAATATAAAAGTCATGGAGACTTTGTATTGGGCATTCTCTATTGTTCCTTCTTGCTCTAAGATTCTATGAATTATTTGTTTTGTCTATTCCACAGGGTCATGAGAATAAAATGAAATATTTTAAAGGGAAATTGCATCATAATGTATAAATCGTGATGCAATTGTCAGGAACTATTATAATTTGTTTTATGATAGGACACAAATATATCCCAGCTCCCGAGTTGACAAATTTTTATGAATTATTGAAAAATTCAAATGTCTGTGGTAATAAAACAATACAGGAACACAGGAAATACTCGATGAGTTGAAATTGAGCATGGATATATTAGAAAGAATATTTTTTTTTTACGCTAAAAAGGTAAAATCTGTATCTGGAAGGAAGAGAAATACTATGAAAGAAAAAATTCCATGAGCGAGATTATCTCGTAACTGAAAGAACTAGGATATTTCTAGAGAGAAAAGGGAGAATTTGAGGAGAATGAGAGTAAAGGCAACAGAAATTCTATCACTAAGGAAAAAAGAAAAGAGAATCAAAAACAAAAAACCTTGTACCATGTTTTCAATTGAGACTTTCTCTAAAAATGTTCTCTTTCAATGGCATTATTTTTTAATTTTTTATAATTGAAGTGGACTGTAAAATGATTCTTAGCTATTCATATCCTATAAAATAAAACCATCTGTGATGTTTTTAGGTAGCAAGTTAGCCAACACCTATTGTTTTCTCCATCTGTTTGTATCTTTTCTTCTATTGTATTAATTTTTTTCCCTACGCTTTCTGTTCTAGAAGTTCCCTTTAAGTGTGTGTGCGTGTGTGTGTGTGTGTGTGTCTTCTCTGCTTGTTTCTATGTACTCCATACTTTCCTTGCATTTTATTGTTCCTAGACAGAAACAGGAAGAACACATGTATTATATTTCAGTTGCCATCTTGCTCAGTTTTGAATATTAACAGAGTGCAGTTGCACCTTAAAGTATTATGTTGACAAGATGAAGAGTTGGCTAATGAGACACCAATATAAAATAGTCTGAGGTATAGTACAATGAAATGCCAGTGTATTTGTTCTCTCACCCAGAGTTGCTTGGATGTGGTATTTTAACAATTCGTGATTTAAAAAAACACTGTCAGCATTTAATACCTTTTAAAGAAATTTTGTGAAGCTTTTCAGATTAAAAATGTGCTTTGGAGTTAAATGCTTTATGTGATAAAATGTGGAGTTTATTATGCAGAAAGGGCACACAAGCCACAGATGACTAAAGCCTATATACTACCCTGCTGAAAGTGCAGTAATAGAACATTCAATCACACAACTCACACATATAGATGATTCTGTTCCAGGCACAGAACTAGGCATTAACATGTGCCAGTTATTAATAGCCTCCAGTCAAAAGGTAGAAACCACACCAAGTATTTCAGCACAGATAATTTCATATAAAGAATTGCAAAATAAGCATTAAAGAATTTAAAAGAAGAAACGGACCACTTAAGTATCATGGAGGTGGCAACTGTAGGAGGCACCTAGTACTCCTGGGGTTGAGGGAACAAAGAACAGAAGTTGAAATTATTGAAACATAGAATTTGGAAGTGGGGCACTGGAATTGAAACTTGGACCTCTGAGGAAGGGCCACTGCTCTGTGGATAGCGTCTCTAAAGGGGAAACAGAGTCTGGTTCTGCAGGGGTTGGAAAATTTCAATGTGAAATCAAATGTTAGTAGTAAAACTGAATTGCCTTTATCCTGTTGAAGAATATTTTCTAGGGTTTGAAGCTGAGAGGTCATATCTTAGTAACTGGCACATGAAAAAATAAAGATTTATAAGACATTTACCTTGTCTTCAAAGAATTATCATTTGAGTAGGGGAGAGAAATGTGTGATCACATACTTGTAATAAGCATGTACACAAAAATCTACAGCAGATATATCCATACATATGCATTTGAATTATGAGTTTTAAAATATGTGCAATTTTACTAATATCAATATTGTTATATTTATTCCTAATGGGAAAATATAAATCTATACAATAATCATAGGAGTTAGTTAACACTTGGATAGACCCTAAGAAACAATTTGACCCTGCTGCAAATACCTTTATCATGATAAGGTATTTTCAAAATGATTTCAGCTCAGATGCAGAGATGAGCTTGCCTTGGGTCACTTGGCTGGCATCCTAAGAGAGGTGAGCCTCTGCCTTCTAGCAGAAGGTAGTATCTACCTCTGCATGCTGCTTTTCAGACCATATAGAAAGTAACGATCTTATTTCAAATTTGAATTTCAAAGTCATTGATACTTCTAAATATTTTAATGCAGTGCTATGTCAGACATGAATGACAGTGTTGTAAGCTGGACAGCCAAGAGCTATTTATTTTTAAATCTTTATATCTCTTTGACAAGATATTCCTGTAAGTGCCAATCTGCCTGACCATTGGATTACTCTGATCTGCTATCTTCTCTTTAATTTAAATCTGTCTATATCTCAATAAAAGGTACAGATAGAACACATAAATACATGTATCATACTTTTGCCTAAAGGTAAAGCTTAAAACGTTCTATCATAAAACATCAGTTGCTGATGAATATATGCATGTGTGTGTGTATGTAAATATAAAATTATAATATAGTGAAGAGTTGGTATTCTGTCTTTTTCCTTTCAAGAGCCAACAATTGCTCCTTGAACATTGTATGATGTACAGTCATGTGCTGCATATGGACACTTCAGTCAACAACAGACCACATCTATGAAAATGGTCCCATGAGATTGTAATACTGATCCCATGTTTACTGCAGCACTATTCACAATAGCCAAAATATGTAATCAACCTAAGCATCCATCAACAGACGAATGGTTAAAGAAAATGTGGTACATATACACAATAGAATACTATTCAGCAATAAAAAAGAATGAGATATCTTTTGTGGCAATGTGGATGGAACTGGAGGTCATTATGTTAAGTGAAGTAAGCCAGGCACAGAAAGACAAATACAGCATATTCTCAGTCACATGTGGGAGCTAAAAGAGTGGCTCTTATGGAGGTAGAAAGAAGAATGATAGTTACCAGAGTCTGGGAAGGATGTGTGTTGGGGAAGGGAAAAGAAGAGAGGTGGGCTAATGGGTACAAAAATACAGTTAGAAGGAATAAGTTCTAGTGCTTGATAGTGCAGTAGGGTGACTATATAGTTAACAATGATATATCGCACATCTCAAAATAGCTGGAAGAGAAGGTTTGAAATGTTCCCAACACAAAGAAATGATAAATGTTTGAGGTGATGGATATCGTAAACACCCTGACTTGGTCATTACAAATTGTATGCGCATAACAAAATTTCACATGCACCTCATAAATATATACAAATATTATGTATCAATAAAAATTATAATATATTTTATGGTACTTTTTCTATGTTTAGATATGTTAGCTATACAAATATCTACCATTGTGTCACAATTACTGACAGTATTCAATAAAGTAATATGCTGTACAGGTTTGTAGCTTAGAACCAATAGACTATACCATATAGCCTAGTGTAGTGAGCAACACCATCTAGGTTTGTGTAAGTACACTTTATGATGTTTGCACAACTACAAAATTGCCTAATGATGCATTTCTCAGAATGCATTACTGTCAGTAAGTGATGCATGGCTGTATTTAAGAGACAGTGTGGCACTGTGCTAAAAGTCATCAATATTGGTGGCACTAGACATCTAGCAGAATTGTAAGAATTCACTAGCTCTAGTAAGACAAGCCAACTGCCCAAACAACTATAGCATGTAAATGTCATACAAAGATGTCACTGCATTTATTCCAACATTTTTTGTAGTCAGTTCTCTGTTTAGTTTGCTAATAAAGGCATATATATATATATATATATATGCATACATACACTTAATTTTAATTATAATACAATGTTTGCTGTGCCTCAATGTGTTTTGGATCAATGGATTTATTCTTTAATAGCAATAAAGTGAATTCTTACTTTCTGTTACTTAATAGCTTCTTTTCTGAGTTCTCAGCATTTTTTTGAATCAGAATTCAAACCTCCTATGAAAATAACAAAATGATAACACACTACAATTCAGAGTTCACCAAATGCCCTCGTATAGGGAGATGGACTGAGCCTCCTAATAGCCCCGATCTAATGTCCACATCTTTGGTTCTATCTATGGAAGCCAGAGACGGAGGTCATGTCAGAAGGCTGCTAGCTTGTAGTTGTTTACCAGGGCTCAGGAAAAGATAGCATGCATCTGTTACTGAAAAGTACTGGTCTTAAGAGGGACTGCGCATATATCTTAGCTGAGAGAAGAAAAATAGTGAGGACTGCAACTGGACAAATATTCCACAAGAAAATTTTAATGACTCCAAAATAATAGGACCAGCAAAACCAGGTAATGCTTACCATGTCCTGGGTACTATTCTAAGAACTTTACATTTATTAACTCATTTAATGCTCATAACAATCTTGTGAGGTTGGTGTTATTATTAACATTCTTATTTTACAAATGAGGAAATCAAGATCCAGAGGTTAAAATACACAGCTACCACAGCAGAGTCAGGATTAAAACTTGAGAAGTTTGTCTCTAGTATTTGCGTGCCTAACCATACACAATATTGCTTTTCAGATACTATAAAAACAGAGAACATAGATTTTTTCCATTTTTCAGTCTCTGTGCCAATTTGTCTTATATGTTACCTTATTTATGTCCTGACACATAAGATAATATAATTGGGCAATGTAGGTAGTATTATCATATCCAGTTTGCAGATGCAGAAATGAAAGAACAGAGAGGTGAAGTTATATTCCCAAGGTTACAGGGCTAGGAAATGCAGAGCATCAATACAGATCTCTATATCCAAAAATATTGAATCAGAATGTCTGGTGGTGGATCTTAGGAATTGGCATTTTATTACGCATTCTAAGAAATTTTTGCAGACACTGACATTTGAAAATTACTGCTGCAGGGACCAAGGTTTTTCTAATTTAGAATTAGTACTATCCCTGGTACCTTGCATTAGAATAGCAATGTTTACATGTGTAGAGCACTTTTAATCAATTAGTTAATTAATTCGACAAACTTTCAGTGAATACCTGCCATCTGTCAAGTAGTCAGATAACCTTCTGAGGTAGAAAGTTGAATAAGAAATGGTCCTTGCTTTCAAGATTACTAGAAAATAGTAGGAGAGGAAGACAGACAGATACGTAATTATAATACAATATAATATAGAAAACATAATACAGATTTGATTAAAATGCCAGGTGATTAAATAAAAGGGAATACCTAATTCTTCTGGGAAGAGTCCAGGAAAATTCACAAAGGGGATCACATTTCAGATGGATCTTGAAGAATTTGTACAGGATTAGCAAGAAAAGAAAGGGCTTACCAGGGAGAATGGAAATCAGTTGTAAAAGTATGGGTGCATGAAAGAATGTAGAGTGTTCAAGTTGCTTTGGGATATTTAATGAGGACAGATGCATAGGTGTGTGTTTCAGAGTGGCAGAAGATGAAACTGAGGGTGGGAGTGGGAGAATGAAGCATATTTTGGGAGACCATATGTGCATTTTGTACTAGCTAGGAAACTTTCTGCTACAAATAATGGAAAACACAACTGAAATTGGTGTAATGACTTAAGGTATTTACCTTTCACGAACTTGGAAATTCCATCCAAGTGTTGCTTGATTCCAAGGCTCAGCAATGTCACCAAGGTCCCAAGTTCTGCCTCCTCACTCTCCTACCCAGTGTTTGCTTCATACTAAGACTGATTTTTCTTCTCATATTCGTACCCAACCACAATCAGAGCCACAACCTCTTAAACATTGAGAAATAAATACCTTTATCTTGGCAGGCCAGGTAAACATCCGAAAACCCATACATATTAGCTTGGTTATTCGACATTATATTAGTTATCTATTGCTGGATAACAAATAACCCCAAAACTTAGCAGCTTCAAACAATAAACATTTCTTATCTCACATGGGTTCTGTGAGTCAGGGATTTGTGAGTGGTTCAGATCAGAGGTTCTGGCTTGGAGCTTCTCATAAAGTTGAAGTCACTGTGTTACCATGTCGGATGGGGATACAGACACGTGGAGACCTAACGGAACTGGAGAATCAGTTTCCAAGATGGTTCACACACATGGATGGCAAGTTGATGTGGGTTGTTGACTGGGGGCCTCATCTTTCCTTAAATCTGCTTGAGTGTCCTCTCAGAGTGCATGATGCAAAAGAGAACAAGAAAGAAGCCACACTTTCTTTTATTACCTGGCCTCTGAAGTCACATCCAGTGCAATATCCTATTGGTCACACAAGTAACCAATTCAGCCCTATTCATTGAGGGAGAGGACGACCCAGAGAACATGGAAACTAGGAGGCAAGAATCATTGGGGGAGCATCTTGGAGGCTTTATCGTTTTCTGAATTTTCTTAAGTTTTTAATTAAAGATATGAGCATACACGTGTCCTGGATTCCCACAGAGATGCTGTTCTAAAAAAGCAGCTTCAGCTACTATGAGACAAGTAGGAGGCAGCCCTGCTCTCCCAGTTTTTCCACTCACTCTCAGAGACTACCACTAACTGAAAATAAGAAAGAATAAGTAGGAAGGAATCACATTCTGGAAGATGTAATCTCAAGTACTAAAAGGACTTAAAAAGGAACATTGTAGAAGGACTGCTCTGGTACTTGCTAGAAATAACAGTTTTCAATTTATTTCATAGCTCACTCTTTTAGAGAAAGATACCGCATAGGTAGGAGCGGATTACAGATCTGCTAATACGACTGTAGCAGACAGATGCCGGCAACACACTGTACACATCAGCCTATCCTTTTATTATGGAAATGTGGCAATTATTCTTCTCAAACTGAGGAATAAGTTTGCTAGGTTTTGATCCTAAAGATGTTCTGTTCAAGAAACAAATGCCTTCATAAAACGATATTAGCAAGAGTTTCCCACACCCTCACTCTAGGTTTATGCTGTTTATACTTTGTAAATATGCTTCTTAGCTATTAGAGTGGGAGTCTTGAAATAAAAGGCCAGAAACTTTTAAAATGATAAGAGCAATACATAGTCTTTAAGAAAACTCAAGAAATCAAAAAGGAAAGAAAACCATTGCCAATATTTTTGTTTGTAACATGTCAGTCTTTGTTTTGACAAACGTGTATGGATGTTTGAATATCTAAAGGGCCTTATAATCTCCTTTCAGTTAGCTTACTGTAAATGCCTTTTTAAGTCTTGAAATATATTTTATGAAATTATTATTATTTTATGAAATTATTTTAATGACAACATTGCATGATATCATGTGAATTTACCACAATTAATTTTACCAATTTTCTGATACTAACTAGGCATTTAGGCTCTTTCTAGGTTATCTACTATGATATATCAAAGCATTATTGTGGATAAATATCTGTACATGCCTTCATTTTTTTTTTCTTTAGTTAATTCCTAACATTTTTGAAGGCTCTTGATATATATCCTTAAATATTTTTGAAAATGATTTTTTAAATCAATTTTAGATCTAGACACAGCCATAGATGTGTCATATTATTATTTACAAATAACACCAATCTTACAACAGATAACTTTGTTTTCATTTTAATTTCTTTAATTATTAGTGAGGATATATATTTTTCATATAGGTATTGTATATTTGCCTTTCTTCCTCCATTATTGCCTATTCACGTGCACGTCCTTGGCTGTTTATCTATTGGGGTGTTAGTTACGGTCTTCGTTCTTATTTACTGGAAAGAGCACTTTTTATTAAAATACTAGATATTTTTGCCATTCATTCTGCAAGCATTTAAAAAATTTTTATTTGCCTTTTGTTTGTATTTAGAAATTATTTATTAAATCAAATTACATTGTCATAACATACTTATCTGTATTTTGTACAGTGATATTTTTGCCCTTGGTCACATGCATATTTTTTTCAACTACATCAGTTACATTTATCTACTTTTTTACATTTATCCACCTGGAATTTATTTTGGTGTATAATGTGAGTTGAGGATGTCTATATTTTTCCAAAAAGATAAATTTATGTAGAAAAGTAAGTTTGAATAATCTTTTTTTTTGTAAATATTACAAGCATTT
The DNA here is from genome assembly GCA_004363605.1 of Indri indri. Lineage (NCBI taxonomy): Eukaryota > Metazoa > Chordata > Mammalia > Primates > Indriidae > Indri > Indri indri. The sequence continues at coordinate 23,260 of RJWJ010016945.1, read as the reverse complement.
CGACCCAGTAATCCTGTTTCTTTGGCTCCTTACTCTTTGCCCATTGTAAGCTTCATTCTGTAACTTTATTTTAGAGAAATAACAGATGCAACCAAGATGTATATAAAAGAATATCCTACATAACAGAATTTATTAATATCAAAAATTACAAGCAACCAAATGCACAAAAATAACATTAAGTAAATGTTTAATTAAAAAATACAATAGAAAAATATGTAACTACTGAAATTAGGTATTTGATAATGTTTAATTATTTTGAAAAAATGCTCAAGATATAATCTTATGTGGAAACAGCTGACTACCGAGGTATGTGTGCAGCATAATCTGCCTTCCATGGATTACATTACCTTCAAATTATATTTTATTTGAAATATGTTCTGTGATTTTTAGTTTTTCAACAGCGCTATGAATAGCTATATTAAATTTAAAACATAATAATGATTTTTGAAAGATAAATATGAGATTATAAAATCAAAAGGAAATGATTTTTTCCCTTGGACATAATTTTCTAGTGATTAATTATAAACTTGTTTCCGATTTTGGATAGCCTCAAGTGTACATACCTAGGTTTACTCACCACAATTAGCAACCATGCATGAGTGTCTCATAATTATAACGACAGAGGCATTGACTCATTAATATTTATGATAGAATATAGTCATTGGTAATTTAAGAAGTAATTTCTTGAAGCTCCTTCAAGGAACAACACAACAAGGGTTTTACATTGAAAGCATATCAAAAAAATGGTAAAATCTGGTAGCATTAGAAAGTAGGAGAATAAGTCTAATGTTCAAACATACTCTACATGTGAATTAATAGTCTCTGATCTTTCAAGTCTGATTTGCTTTTCATGGAATAATTATTTTCTTCTCATGTTATTTCTAAATACTATTTCAATTCCTTGTCTCCTTTATACTCAACATCATATACATTACATAAAATAATTTATGTATTTCCATTCAAATTAAATTTTTAGTCTTATATCTGTATAGCACAAAGACTACACATATTAGTTAGAAAGTAAATATTACTGAGTTAAACTTTAAAGATTTATGACTGTATCAAGAGCCAGCTTCAGGGCAAGCAACCCGTGTGCTCACACATGGTCACGCAGGGGCCTGTGCTTAGAAGAACCCCATCCCTGGTTTAACGTTAAGCTCTTACCTTCTTAAAAATTTGAGTTTTGCATGAAACCCTGCAAATTATGCAGTAGATTCTGACAGTATCGGGTGGGGATTTTTGGAGACAGTAACAATAATATCAAAACTACAATTGAAACTGGCCTAAGCCAGAAACGGAAATACTGAGAGGGACGTATATCAGATGATTTCAGGGCAAGCGTAGCTCTGATTTAGATTACTGAGGGCCGTGGGATCTGCGTGCATTCCCTCAGGGCCGGCTCTGTTCTCAGGACGGTCGGTGCTCACCTTCTGGAACCAAGATGGCTTCCAGAACCTTCTGGGCTACACGCTCTAGTGCTCTTTTCCAGGAAGGAAGACTCTCTCTTCTCCAAACCTTTGAATCAAAGTTCTGGACTTCATTCCGGTTGGCTTAATTGATTGAATCAACCTCTAAACAATAACAACCAAAAAAAGAGAAAAATCTCTGAGACAAAGAAACAAAGAAGATGAAGGTAATGACGCTGATTAGTGGAGACCTGAACCATAGAATGGCTCTAAAGATAGCGACGGGCTGGCTTCCCTGAAGCTGCGTCAGGGCACTCCTACGAAGAAAAGAGGAAATGGATACTCGATGGAAAAAAATTGTTTTGATGACTTTACAGAGAAATTAGAAGTTTATTACAAAAACTAAAAGACATTGTCACTACTTTTATGAGGGAAAGCTATTGGAGAGGATGGAAAAATGTATGTAAATCATTTCTGTGTAAGTTTGTCTGTGTATTGTCTGCTATGCAGCCAAAATGTAAATCTTTCATAATCGATTGTCCAACATAATTTAATAAGCTAGAATGAAATAATTTTCCCTACAAAAAAATACCATAAGCTCAATATGGCCCCCCAGCTGAGAACAAAAGATACTCTATTGAAAGAGGTTAGAATAAATATGTAGAAAACATTTGCCAGTGTGAAGGCAAGATGTTTAGGGATTTGGGGTATTTGTAACTTACCATGGTTGAAGGTATGTCAGATACTCTATTATTTTAAACAAAACAATGAGGGACCACAGTGCTGAAGCATTCTTCCTCTTACAAACTAAAATTAGAGGCAGCCTTTCTTCTTTCAATGAAACCAAAGGCTGTATCATTTGTAAGTCAGGCTAGCAGCATTATTCTAACTCTGCCAATTCTTATTAACTTTCCTTTCCAGTAACATTATTTAATTAACCACTAGGACAAAGCAAGTTAAATACTGGATAGAAGAATGATCTTATGTCATTTCCAAAATGTAGTCTGATCATTCTCATTGTACCTTATCATTGCCATTACCTGATTAGTCAATATTTGTCTATTTTTGGTCAGAACAATTCAAGGTTAAGAGATAATATCCCAAAGTAGAAAATAGTCACATCTTCTGGAAAAATATAACTTTGATTTTGTTAAGGAGTGAAGCATATGCCTTTATTTCAGTGTCAGTGTAGTCACCTTACAGTAATACAAATTCAGCAGTGTGACTACTAATGCATAACAGAGAAAAGTGCTCTTTTCCAGCCAAATGATCAAAGTGGGGAAAATGAAATTGATAGAAGGGTGAAAAGAGAGATGTTAATGACCTGTATAACTTTATGTGGAAGAGCAATTGGGAACTCTGGTAGCATATTTCTCTGCCTTAAATGAGTGAACGGACACTCTAGAAGGGAGGAAATTATTCCTCCTACGTGCATAGTGGAGACGAACTGAAAAGCTTAATTTTCTCCTTTCAATGTCATTAATACGCACAAATATACCCTGATCTTTCTTATGCTTTGTGCTTTCTTCATTTGAACCACACTCAGTTGAAGCAAATACTTTCTTTGGAGAAGATGTAAGTCCCAAACTTTGATCATGTTTTGAATCATTTCAAAATTAAAGCCCTGAGTTGAGAGGCAGATGTTCTGGAGTTTGGGATCCATAGTATAGGAACCAAAGAATGTTTGACTACCAGGCAAGACCAATGTGAAATTGCACTGGAAAGGAAAACTTCATTCATTTATTCCTTGGTTATTCATTCAACAGATCTTATAGGACACATGCTGGGTGCCAGGAATTGTGCTAAGACACAAGCAAGGGATTCCTTCCCTAAGGAATTTCAATTTAGAATAAGGAAACAGACATGCAAACAAGTGCAAAAACAAATTATAGATGAAATTAATATAGATTTTAGTAGAAAACAAAAGAGAAATTGCTCATTTACATTTGGAGATAAAAACATTTTCACAGGAAGTTGGCATGACTTTATTTTCTAGGATGGTGTCAAGTAATTAGGAATTTGAAAGAAAGACATTTGTGTTTCCCCTCTCAGAGGTTCTCTTCCCCTCTCATTACTATTAAGCAACTGCTCTGTTAGTGTCAGCCACAGAAAGCAAAGGCCTCAGTAAAAGTTATTCAACTATCTCCCAAAGATTTACTTTTACTACCTAGTGCAACACATGGTAAAGAGGTGAATTTTGGATGAATGAATAAATGGATTGCCTTTGCTTTCAAGGAGCTCAGAGTCTCTTAAAAAAGTACTAATCAGATTTTGTAAGATTACTGGAAAAGTAGAGCTAACTCTAGCAGGTGAGGGGAGGGATTCACAGAAGAACACGAGTCTTAAAGAATGAGCAGGAGTTTACTATGCAGAGGAGTGAAGGACTATTTCAGGCAAAGGTAATCATAGGATACAGTCACGGAGGCAAGAGAGGACAGACATGTTGGAGGTTGCTGCGGCCAAGGTTTAAGCGTTCACGAGGGGAGGGAGCTTGGTGATGTAGTTGATTAAGTTGAGAGAGAGGAGAGATTTGTTTGTACGCAATACTAACAATGAAATGAAGACCCAAAAAAAGTTTTTAAAGGAAGGAATGTCCTCTGAATTTTTATGGCTGTCATTTGTCACGCGTCAACTCTGTACCCTTGAAAACTCTGCTTCTTCATTTACGTGTGTTATCTCATTCATTTCCTCCAAAACAAGCCATGGGAATAATCCTATTATCTCCATTTCACTAAGAGTAAACTAAAGATTGGAGAATATAGTAACTTCTCAAATGTCACGCAACTAGTAAGACTCAGTGGAATGCAAATCAGCAAACAGTGACATTTGCCTATGTGAGCATTCCCACGTCTGTGGGCAGGCCAGTGGAGGCAGGTATGTTATTGATCAAGCTTATATTTTCTTCTCCTGCAACTGCATTTATTACTGTCATTCCTATTTAGCGTGGGCTTTTCTTTTCTGGCAGTTGATAGTATACATCCAACCTGAAACCCCTCCTTGCTGCCTGAAGCCACAGCTCAAATGGCTTCATTAAGTTTTAAGCAACTAGATACAATGCTGCTCTGCACAGAGAATAGGCATTTTCATCTACACTTTAATTTTATTTTGTCACCTGGCAGGCTCTTGAACACCATCTTTTACTGGGGCCATTCAATACCCATTTGTCAGTGTGATAAAGTATTGCTAGTGTTTTCCACCCAATCTCTTACTGCTTAAAGACCAGACAGCTCCAGCTATGCATGAGAAGACAAGAGTGGTTCGCTGATTTTTAAATTAATATGTCTTCACAATGGCAATCTGATTAGAAGGATTAGAATACAAGAGGATTGTTTTATTATTATTATTCTTTTTTAAACAAGGATTGTCTTGAGAATGCATTTGCAGAGTTGGAGCTTGTGTGCATGTGTTGGGGGGCATTTGAAAGACTTTTATCATTATAAAACTGTAATTAACAATATATTTGTTAAATCTCCCCTACCTTCCCAATTTGAGGGAATAGTTTATTGAAAAGCTTATTGAAATAAATCTTTTACAACCCCTTTCCAAGTTATAGCAGCAAATAATTCTGTAAGGGATTATCTCCAGGTGAGAGTCAATAGATTGTTAGACTCGAGCAGCTGCTAGGTCTCCGATCCTCCTGGAATTGATCTGTTAAACAGAGTCAGGCCCAGTGCAGGGCCTCTGAGGATGAAGGACTCTCAGATCTTTAAAAAAATGCTATTTTCTTCTAAAACTTCATTATTTTCAAAGACATGTCACTTATAATACTTGTACTTTGTAGCAAGGGCAAAATGCCGTTTATTCCAACTCCATTAATCAGTCAAACCTGACAGCTTCTGGGCTGTAGTTAACCTTTGAAATTAATGATGATGAACAAATGATAGGATAAGCATATTTCCAAGGTGCTTAGCACATCTTCTTTAGAAGGTAATGTTTTCAAGCACTCCAGAAGTCTCTATTTGCAAAAGTATATTGATTGGAAATTTTAATTTGTTACTGTCACATTTTCTAAGACAGTATTTGATAACACTGGACAAGGAGTTGGAAACCTGAGCTGTGTTGTTTACTAGTTGTATGGCTTTGGATAAATTATAAAAAGTTAGGAATATCTATTTATCCTTAATTTTTAAGGGATAGAATTATTTTTACCTTTCACAATTGTGGTAAGGATTAAATGAAATATTTGTGAAAACCTTGGAGAGCCAAATAATACTAATTAAAAGTAAGATACAAATATATGACTTCTCTGAGACTCTTCTCATTACCAAGAAGAATTAATTACTCATGTATCTTTGGTTTAAGAACTTTCTTACTATCACTAAATATTTCTTGTTGTCATATTAGTGTTAGCTTTGTGTATTTCCCTAGTACTTCAATTTTGCCAAGTTGGTTGATGCAGGGTTATTATCTTATTTTGATATTTGAATGCTAATTTGCTTAGTAGGCAGTGTTATGACAAAGAAGTGTGGTGTATTAGTCAGGGTTCTCCAGAAAGATACAACCAATAGAATATAGACAGATAGATAGATGAAAGGGAATTTATTAGGGGTATTTGTTCACAATTATAGAGGCTGAAAAGTCCCGTTACAGGTCACCTGCAAGCAGGAGACCATAGGATGTCAGTAGCATGGCTCAGTCCAAGTCTGAAAGCCTCCGAACTGGCAAGGCTGATGTTGTAATTCTCTGTTTAAAGGTTTGAGAAACCATGAGGCTGCTGGTGTTAAATCATGGAGTTCACAGTCTGGAGAGCCTTAGTTCTGATGCCCAAGGACAGGAGAAGAGTGTCCCAGCTTCACAAGAGAAGAGATCACCTTTTCTCTGCACTTTTTGTTCTATCTGGGCCCCCAGCCAATTGGATTATGCCCACCTACATTGAGGGCGGATCTTCCCCACTCAGTCCACAGATTCACATACCAATCTTTTCTGGAAGCACCTTCACAGACACACTAGAAGCAATGCTTTATCCAGTTCTGTAAGTACTCCTTAATTCAGTCACGTTAACAACTAAAATGAACCATCACATGGGGTAAATGATAAAGGAGGCCAAGTTTATCTTTGATACTTTTTCGTCTGTCTTTAGTTTTTGTACCTGTCTCGGACCTTTCCTTCCATTTCTCTCTCCATCTGTCTATCTTTGGATGGGCTGCCTCTCAAATAGGTGCTTATTAATTCCCAGATAAATGAGTACGCAATTTAGGAGATATTTGCATAGGTGCAAACTTTTGAAAGAAGAGAAAACTCTGAAGTTCCCAAAACTAACACAAAGAAGTGCAAGTTCAGCCAGCATTTTGGGTAGTGAAAGATGGGAGGGGTATTTTAGAACTAAGAAGACTGAAAATTATATTAATATCTAAAACATGTCAGCCATCTAAGCGTTCTCTTACTTTTTCAGGCATCCCAGTCACATACTCACTGTAGGAACTCTACATTCTAATATATTTCGATAAAGTTGATTCCAAAAGGGCAATTAAAATGACCTAAAATGAAGAATTAAAAAAGAAAAACAATGATAATGAAGTATAAAATTTTAATTTGAAAGTATTGGAAAGAAAAATAAGAAATATACCTGCTTCTTGAGAAATATGTGCAGAGAAAATGCAGAGGCCAAATTTTAAAAGTATAAATTCATAAAATCTATTTTCTAACCATTTTTATATGGTCTGACACTTTACTGCCTATTAAATAAGTTTATCATCAGCAAAGAGCAATAGTTTGACCTCTTCTGCTGCCATTTCAATGCCCTTGATTTCCTTGTCTTGTCTGATTGCTCTGGCTAGGACTTCCAGTGTCCCACAGATTTTGATAACATGTGTTTCCTTTATCATTTAGTTCAAAAAATCTTTTGATTTCCATCTTAATTTCCTCCTTAACCCAATAATAGTTCAGCAGAAGGTTTAGTTTCCATGACTTTATGTAGATATGAGAGTTTCTGTTGGAGTTGATTTCTAATTTTATTCCACTGTGGTCTAAGAAGATGCATGATATAATTTCTATTTTTTAAAATTTTTTGAGGTATGCTTTGTGGCCTACTATATGGTTAAACTTAGAGAATGTCCCATGTGCTGGTGAGAAAAATGTATATTCAGTGGTTTTTGGGTAGAGTGTTCTGTAAATGTCAGTCAGGCCCATTTGTTCTAGAGTTCTGTTTAAGTCTATTGTTTGTTTGTTTATTTTCTGTTTGGAGGATCTGTCCTGTTCTGTCAGAGGGGTGTTGAAGTCTCCAGGTATTATAGTGCTGCTCTTTATCATTTTGTTTCGATCAAGTAGGATATGCTTTATGAATCTGGGTGCACATGAGTTAGGTGCATAGACATTTAGAATTGTTATGTCTTCTTGTTGAATTGTAACCTTCACCATTATATAGTGACCATCTTTGTCTTTCATTACTTTTGTTGATTTGAAGACTAAGTTATATGAAATGAGAACTGCTACACCAGCTTTATTTTGGTTTCCATTTGCATGGAATATTATTTTCCATCCCTTCACCTTGAGTCTGAATGCATTCTTGTGGATTAGAAGTGTTTCTTGAAGACAGCAGATACTTGGCTTACATATATTTATCCATTTGGCCAGCCTATGTCTCTTTAGTGGGCAGTTCAAGCCATTCACATTTATTGAAAGACTTGATAATGGGGTAGATTTCTGTTCATCCTGTTGAGTTGAACTTTGTTGCTTTGTTTTGTCTCTTGAGCCATTGTGGTATCTGGCCTTTGACCTTTAGCTTTTGGGTGATTTTACACCGGTGAGTGTCTATTGTGCTGATTAGTGTGTAACACTGTTTTGAGTACTTCCTGAAGGGCAGGTCTTGTCTTGATGAATTTCCTCAGTCTCCCAAATTCCCAAAGTGTTCCCCAGAATTCTCATTCTGGCATTATCTATCCATTGCTCTTGGTACCAAGAGGCTTTCTTAATATAACTCTTTCATCATGGGAGTCAGGTTTCATTCTTGGTCTCCATACTCAGCACTTAATATGATATCTTTACATATGTATAAGTGTGTTATGATTGCTTAATGCATTACTCTTTTCAGATAAGTGATTTACATTTAACTGAAGTTGTTAATGGTTTAAGCTAACGGTTCTCAAATTTGTGTATGCATCAGAATCAAGTGAGGGCAATGAAATACAATTTATTGGGCCCTACTCCCAGAGTTTCTGATGCGGTAGGTCTGAAGTGGGACCTGAAAAAATATATTTCTAACAGATTCCTGGGTGATGCTGACAGTGTCAGTGCAGAGACCAGGCATTAAGAACTGATGATGTAAGGTAAAGGAATACTATTAGGAGTGTGAAGCATCACAGTGAGTTCTAGAGGAGGCATTTGGTGGTAAGGGAAACTTTAAGTATGCCTAAAGAAAATGGTTGGAGATAACTTGGCAGTCAAGTGACTCAGGCCATTAACGAAAAATGTATTTTGAATGAGAAAGCCTGGAAGATTTTTTTTCCATAGTTAGTCTCTAGTTTCTTTAGTCCACAGAAATTTCTGTGTGTGTACTGTACTAACTTCTCAAAATCCGCACACATCTGCAATCTATTGCATAGTCCCAAATACATTTTATTTAGATTTATATTTCCTTTCTACAGGTGTAAGGAATCTAAAGGTCTAAGATAATCCCTGTTATCTTGGGCCTCCTCAAGGATAAATATGTTGCTACTAGGATAGGAAAGATAAAAACCTCACCTCTATTGGAGTTGCTGCCATTGCATAGGAGAGCTGTTGACCAACATCCCAAACCTTGGGGCTAGTTGTTGGTGAATACTTGGTGAGTCCTTGGTGAATACTATTGAAATGAAAGGGAAATTCATGTCCAGTGTTATAGGGTTACTTTAATACTCTGAATAGTTCTGATGATTCTTTTTCTTTTGAATTTTCCACATAATAATTTTAATTTTCTACTTTACTTTGCATACATATGCCTGGCCAGAATCTGACAACTTAGTTCTTTAGGATAATTATCAAGAGGGTCTTGGAACAATTGGCAACTGCATGAAAATTCATGTTTTCAAAAGTGAGTAATTATATGCACAGGTATCAAACAATATGTGTACTGAAGTACTCATTTGAACCGATTATGAATAATTGCCCCAAATTGCACTGAGCTTTTCTATCCTGAATGTTCCACATGTTAAGTTCCAGCCCAACACAAGGTTAGCTTCAAAGCCTCCTTTTGCTTGCTTGAAGCCTGCCGAAAATGTTTCCTCTGCGGTATTTGCCACATTGCGCATACTCCCCTCTCCTCTTCCTGCACGTGGAATCTTCTCTCCATGGCAAATTCATCTGCCTCACCCTTTCTGTTTCTGAAGCATTTCTTTGTCTCTGTGAAGTCTCATTTGAATACTTGATGTTATGACATGCTGTCTTGCTGCACATCCGTATTTTGAAACAATTTGTCATTCTAAAATAAGCTATTCTTAATTTAGCTTTAGATTTTCTTCACTGTTTTCATTGAATTTCCTGTCAATTGTATTACCTGTCTGAAACTTGTTATAGGTGTTAAAAATAAATAATTTGAAACAAGCAACTATTATATTTAGATATTCATACTCCCCTGGCCTTTGACTGTTTTATTCTTCTCTACTTTTACTTTTCTCTAAACTCAACTCCTTTGCATAGGTAGCATTTCATTGCACCTGAGTCCCACCTGAGTCCCTTTTGTGCTTCTTTTCCTAGATGTCATATACTACTTATGGATATTAATAACAGAGATGAAAACACAACTTTACTCCTTTTTTTTTTTCTCATACTGCAATTTCTTTATGCATTCAGTCTACTTTGCAAAGGGAACAGTTAGCTCATCAACTCTTTGTGGAAATGGCCTAAAATTATTTAAGAAAGACAAAGCTGGAGGCTGGAGGACTTGCTGTTCTGCTGGAAATGTAATAGTCAGTCATTAGTGATCTAGAGTCCAGACTCAGTGGACAAGTTACCTAACATCTCTGTAGCACAGGTCACTCATCTGAAAATTAGAGATACAAAGAGTACCTACTCATAGAATTCTTATTAGGATTAAATAATGAATTCACATTTGCAAGTGCCTAACACAAAATATAACTATTTGTTAAATAACATTGTTAAAACTACCAGAAAGAAGACTTATTCACATATGGGACTTACTCGCATAATGTGACAACAATTAAATTAAAGTGAGGGGTGACTTCTCAACAGCAGCAAAAAATGCTAGAAGATAATTGTTCAATACCTTCAAAGCTCTAAAGAAAAATCATAGGATAGGAGAGAGTCTGGAGACTGAGTTCAATCATGTGGCCGATGACGTCGTAAGATCCTAAACTCTGGTCACACAAAGCATGAAGAACTTCCTGGTTGATGAACACACGCATGTGCCAGGAGGGTGATGCACCCTGATTGCATGGGGAGAGGGCACAGGAGCTCTCTGTTTGGCTGTTCCTGAGTTGTATCCTTTATCATAAAGCTGGAATTATCAGTCTTTCAGCAAGTACTGCAACTTTTTCTAGAGAATTAACAATCCTGGGGAGGTCAAGGAACCCCCTGAATGTATGGCTGGTGGTTCAGAAATGTGGATGGTGTCCAAGACTTGCAACTGGCATCTAACGTAGGGGCGATACTGTGGGGTACTTTGCCCTTCACCTGTGAGGTCTGTGCTAACTCTGGACAGTTATCTTCCTGAGTTGAACTGCAGGCCACCCAATTAGTATCAGAGAACTGGTTCGTCAGAGCAAGGTAGAACAAACAATGCTTACAGACATAAAGAAAGCAGAAAACTTGCCATCTGTGCAAAATTAACTAAAAATTCCACTAAAAGTGGTATTTTAATAAGAAATAATCCCAGAAAAAAAGTAGTTTCATGAAAGAGATAATACAGATTAATGCTAAAAGGTAAAAATGTTTGGTAATTCTCATGAACTCCTGATAAGAACAAAAATTTGTTCTGTGCTAAAAAATAGCTGTAACCAAAATTTAAGATACTATTAAAGATGAAGGAATTCAGGTCTGAGTGTGTTTAAGCCAGATAATAATACCCTTGCTTTGATTGGAAGGAGGACAGATATTTCAATTAATTTTAGATTTTACTAGGAAAATATAGAGGTAAGTATCTCTACCCACGAATGAATCTATCTGTAATTTCTATATTATCCATGAGGATAATCTTTAAAGCCATAGAAACTAATTATATTACTTCCAAAATCCTGAAGGAAAAGAAATTAAATGACACTTTGAATCTTCAACTTAAAAATCAGCAGGGAAAATAAAACAAAATGAAATGTTTGCTAAGTAAGAACACAAAATAAGGTTATATAAATTCATATATTTCAGTTATGTTAATAAATATAAACAGGTTAAACCCAATGATTCAGATACAGAAATCATTATGGTTGAATAAAGAAAATGCAACTGTGTTCTGCTTTCAAAAAATGATTGATGGCAAAATCAAAAAGAAAGATTGTACATGAAGTGTGGAAAAAATATACACAAGGCAAATACTGACCAAAGTGAACTTGCATAGCAACATTAATCTCAGATAAAATAAAACTTAAAGAGTTCAACACAAAAAGTATTAATAAGGATAAAGAGTATCACAGCTTAAGGTGAAGAGAAACAATCTACTAAAAACTCTATCTTAAACTTTGCACCAAAACATGTAAAACATGTGAACATGTAAAGCAGTAAGTGACAGATTTACAAAGAGAAATGGTCAAATCTACAATCATTGAGCAGGATTATATGTTTTTCTTAGGAACTGCCAGATAAATAAGACAAAAAGAAAAAAATATCAGAGCTATAGGAGATTTGAAGAAAACAATTTATATGTTTCAGCCACTAGAGAAGCAGATGTGAGAGCACACAAGAGAGTTCTAATAATAGTTCCAATATATACATATAATGATGTATAATTAGTAGAATTCTCTCTCTCACATACATACACACAAGCACATATATAGAACATAGAACATTTACCCCCTTCCAAAAAATAATGATCATGGGCAGGATTACAAAGGAAATCCCAAGAAATTACAGAGAATAGAATAAGACAGGCCAGTCTCTAATGTCATTAAAATTGGAGAGCAATGCAGTATTCAAAACAGGAAAACAAAAGCACTCACATACATTTAGACAGTTTAAAAAATACCCCCCAAACCCTCCAAACCATGGTTTATTGTTTAAGACTTTCTTCACTGTCTTTCCATTCTCTCTATGTGGTTTCACTTAGTAATGATGGACAAATATCAAGCTCTAGGGGAAAAAATCATCCTACAGACATCTTAGATTATTTGTAAACTTCAATTATAATGCAATCGGGGTCATTGAATAAACCAGAACTAAATGATGTGGTCAGTTTTTCTGGTCACCCCCCATTTATCATTTATCTCTATAGTGGCAATTTGCTGAGTCAATGCACTCAGATTGTGGCAGTTAGTGTCAGACCTCTATTTCTCCTCAAATTGACCTCTTAAAGATAAAGTCAGGTTGAGTATAAATTGAAGACTCCTTGGTATTTTAAAAATTGCTCTTCTCCTCTGCAGATTTTCATTAGAGACCATGTCCACTTAGACAAAAGGACAAGTTCACCATTTTCATGCATTCGTTTTTTGAAAACTTTTCGTTTTTACTTTGTAATATTGGTAAAATTTGTCAACCATTTCAGTATGGAATTTGAAATAAATCTTTTTCCTAAGGTTAAGTTAGCTTCGTGTATATATATAAAATACACAAACACATAATATAGGCCAAGTAAATAATTACATACATATATTTTCACATTTTCTACAAGAGAATATACTTTTCAAGTACTTATCATGGACTGCTTTCCTCAAATGACCCATTTGTTAAACTTTTGCATATGGTACTTGTACTTAGCAAGAAATTCTGAGACAGAAGTGCAAGCCCCAGTTTTATACTTACTTGCCATGAAAATTTGGCCAAATCACTTAAGCTTTTTGAGGCTTTGTCTTTTCATCTGTAAAATTAAGCTAATGATGCCTATTCTAGTTTTAAGTGGATAAAATGAGATGATAAAGTATAGTTTATGTTGACATAACTAAGAAAACTTAAAACATTATTATCTTTATTATATCACATTGAATTCACGTGAGTTCCTACAATTTTGTTGGGCTGCCATCTGTGACAGATGGTCATGCAGTCTAAGCCATAATGTGTGTAAAATCACATTAATTTTTATAAATTTATTAAATTTTATGAATTTAATAAATTCCTACAGGGACTTGGTACTGTACTTGCAGCTATGGGGCACTTGCACCTTAATGAGACATGGCTTTGGACGCATTATAATTTGGTAAGGAGACAAACTATAAAATATGTTATGATGGGAGCTTAAAAAGTACAATGGAGAATAAGGAAGGAAACGTTTAATTAATTCCAGTGAGATGCGAGAAGATCACAGAGTTTGTACTTGAAAAATGAGTATAGCTGACAACTGCCATTTATAAATTGAGAAGAAAGCAGATTTAGGTTCTGACTTTGTCTATATTACGAAAAATATCTACGTTACAACTAGTGAAAAATTATTAATGATGATATTTAAGAGCAAATTTAAAACAAAATTGCCAAAAACATAATTAAGTGCCTTTCTCAATATTCTCGTGTGTGTGTGTCTGTGTGTGTGTGTGTATGTGTGTTTAATCAACTCATCTAGAAGGTTCCATTAGTCAACAGTCCCTTTTGTGCTTTCCTAAGAGGTTGGCTTTGGTAATTGTCAAAATGTCCCAAGAGGGAGGACTCTTTGTCTTTGCTACATGTTGACAAGACAAGCCACCCTAGCTTGCGAGCTTGTCGACTTTTCTGAAGTTAGAACTCCTGCTTCTTCTAGACTTGACAGAGGCAGACAAGTACAAGAACAGCAGAAATGCAATAAAATTATGTGCCAAGTAGTTGCAAATATCCAATCAATGACTTTTTTTTTTTTTTTCCAAAAAGAAAGTGGCCTTTTCTTGACACTGATTTTGAAGGGATTTTAGTTTGTTTTTGGCATAGCATAGCCAAAGTAAATGTTAGCTTTGAATAGCTTTCTTTGGTAACCCTTTTAGGAGTACTTACAGCAGTGTTTTCAATTATAAATGGAATTATTTACTGAGAATAACCTTTCCCATATTGAGTCAAATTTAATCATAAATGTATGTATGTATGTAAAATGTTAAATTCATTATGAATACATTTAGGGAAATCTGGGAAATGGAGAAAATAAAAGAAATTATACAATCCCACTCTAGATACTGCTTGATATTTTATGATCCATTTTTTACCTTCTTTCCAATACAGCTGATTATCTACAGGCCTGCCTACCTCTCTATCTATTCTCCACAGTCTATCTACTCCATTACAGTCACATATCTTGCTTCATTTATGGAATTATCGAGGTTTTGATCTTGGATTTTTATAAAATCTTAATAATTACAGATTGTTATAGCTGTATCTTTTTAAAGAGTGAATATACTATTGTAATGCACTGACATACTGTTGGATTTTTAGGCTGATTCCAGACTTTTTTGTTGAATCATACATATACTTCTAAGTATTTATATTAATACCTAGAACTTTGCTGAAATATCTGGGTAAATGGGTATGAATAATTTTATAGTTCTGGATTACATAGATAGACAAAATATTGGCATTCTCAGTTTCCCTTTAACCATCCCTGGTTTCCTTGTTAAGTAATTAACAAAATGCTGATCACTATATATGGTAAATGATCTTACTAGCTTTGGATTTGGGAGGTTATATAACCTGGAAAACCTCAGTTTCCTCACATGGAAACTTGGAATACTACTACTTTCTAGAAAAATTTTGATATTTAAAACGAATATGTGTAGTAAGGCTTCTAGTGCATTACCTGTTTAGTAGACACTCAACTGACAGCTATTAGCTTTAATTTGTTTCAATTTCCTTTCTGTAATGATAATAGTGGTGCTGAAATTCCTCAGAGATGTTTGCAAGTCATTTGGATTTTTATTGTCATTTGCACATTTATGTCTACTTTCTCATGGCTAAGTGGCAGTGCTAGAAGCAGGCACAAGCACAAGTGGGACACAGACCCAGGTAGTGCTGTGTCCTGGGTAAAAGTCCTACCTGGGCCTCTCTGGCTCGGTCGCTGGTTTTAGCAGTTCCTGCCAATGGACTATGGCTCCTTCAGTGATTGGTTTAACCTCTTAAAACTGATGGTTACATTGTTATTATTCTACTACCCGTTTTATAAGGGAGGCATCTCATATTCTTCACTCTGCTACTTCGTCTGCAGTTGTAGTCACCTTTTGAGGCTGGTTAACATTTACCTAGAATAAGAAAAAATGTCCTTCATGTTGTCAGCCCAGTGTGCAGAGGCTTAATCCTAGGGCTCATGGCCAAATCTCTCCTCTGTTTCAAAGTGTTGCTTTGCCCTGCTTTTTATATTACCTACCTATATATCAGTCAGCCTTAGCTTTAGGCGAACAAAACAGTTTTTATGTAAATTAGCTCTAATAAACTGTTTATAAAGCCAAGAACGGTAGTGGTTATCATTTCATCTTTCCTTTGTGTTCCTCTGTCTCTTCTCTTTCCCTCTCTCTCTTCCTCTCTCTCTCTCTCCCCACCCTTCTCAAACCAAGAGATAGAAAATATTTTAAAAAAGAAAAGAAAAATTGGAAAGAAGAAATAGATTGAAAGCTATCAAAAAGAGAAACGACAGTAAGAAAACAGAAAAAGAAAAAAGGAAAATAATCACAGCTACATGTCAGTTGTGGGAAGTAAATTGCCATTGCCTAATAGGTCCCAGGAAAACCACAGCATCTGCAATAGAAGTTTTCTATTTCTAGTTTAACCAATGAACCTATTATTGGCAGTAAACTTTTCACAGGTTTTGAGAGTAAAGAGGTTATACTGACTAATGAATAATTTTCAATTACATATTCTCCAATACTGTATCAATTTGCTGTTTGACTAATTATGGAATAAATATGAAACAAGTATTTTTAAAAATGTTGCTACTGAAGTTTCTTGTTCCAGTTAACTTATCTCTTTCTGAATATTATATTTCTTCCATTTTAATTAAAAAAAATAGACTAAACTGTAATCACTCTCAACACAGCATGTTTCTACATAAAATGCTAGACTTTATATCGGTTCTTAGAAACAATTTTAAATTTGGATTTAGAATCTGGAAAAAAAACTCGATAGCAGCTCCAAATGGCACAGCCTTAATTGGAACTGAGATTGTATTTTGCTAACTTTAACATCGATTCTCAGTTTAGTTTGTTCTTAGGAAAAGGGTAAACATTTTGAATGTATTAGAAGAAAACCCTTATGTAAATGTGAACAAAACAGGCCTTGATAAAATGTGTACATTCAGATAATGGGTATACTGAGAACCTAGACTTCTCCACTGTACAATTCATCCATGTAACAAAAAACCATTGGTATCCCCTAAATTTATCAAAATAAAATTTAAAAAAATTATCATGAGATACTGTCACCCAGAGAAATGTTTTTCAGAGGACTAAATTTTCCTGAGAGGTAACTTTGTTAATAGACATTCCTATAGTAAATAAGAAAAGATTATGGAAAGAGGTAGAAGAACAAGTTCAAAGTTTGCTCTTATGCTTAGTACTCATCTGACTTTGGGAGAGCCACTGTATGTGTAGCTCCTCATGAGTAAAATCAAGAATGCTATGCCCTATTTTATAAGGATTTTGTAATAAATTAAGTAAAATATTCATGAAAAGCATTTATCACAAAACTTGGTATAAAATAAATAAAAATAGATCATGCATAGTTACTTTTGTTATTTTTTAAATATCATCTATTTCTCAACAGTAAACAAAATACAATAAATATAAATTTGCTTTCTTTTGGGTTAAACTTCTAAAATAATTAGACAATTTTGAGCTAGTCACTTCCATTGCTGGTATGTATAAGGGAGTGGGTTAGGCAGAGGGAGAATGGCTCCCCCAAAGCCCCCAAATACACACATAATTTAAGTAGAAACACCATGCATAGACTTTGCTTCCTGCCACAAAGAAGTAACTGGGGTCAGACTTCCACTGTGAACAAGTAGAAAACTGGACAAAATATATGTAGCAACTGTTTTTAGACATGGGACAACTGGCAGTTCAGGACTGTGATCCCCAAATATAGGGAAACAAGGAGACTATGGAGGCTTTTTCAATGCTGATGCAAGGAGGGAAATTCCAGGCAGAGCAAGGGTCTCTCACTGAATCAAAGAGATAGAGATCAACATTCAGGGAGGCTAAATGGGATGGAATTCGTAGAAGCATCCTGAAGACGACAGAACTATGTGGAAGAAATGCTCTGGAAATTTGCATATGGGTCTCTTGGGTCTGTTTAACATTCAATAAAAAATTACTAGACATACAAAATTTTTAAAATGTGAATCATAGCCAGGAGTCATTTCCTGAATGAAACTCTTAAATGACTTCCCATTTCTCTAAGAAACATTCTAATCTGAATTCCAATCTCCTTTTTTTTCTTGACTCCGAGTCTTTGACCTCATCTTTCCTCTGCCCGGATCTCTGGACATCCTTCTGTATTTATCTTTCTAAATCCTACTCTTCCTTCAGGTCTCAGTTTTAACATAAGTTCCTTAGTGAGTACTTTTAGAGTAAACTCATTTACTGTTCCCTGTTCTGTGTTTCCAGAGTTGACTTGCTTTCCCTTTCCTAACCGGCCTCGCCGTTGCTCACCAATGGCCAGCAGGCTGCAGGAGGTCGGTCCCTGTTCTCCAGTGCTTCCAGCAGTGGCTAGCACATAGCAGGCTCATGGTAAAAACAAGGTGGAGTGAATGTGTAAACAAGCTCAGAGGCAGAAATTACTCATATGTGGGAAGAACACTTCTTCCTTTGATCTTTTAGAAAAAGCATTAAAAAAGGTAGATGTGGATAAGATATTTAAGGAGGCTACGGTAATATTTCAGGCAACAAATTAAAACATGTTGGCACCTGATTAGTATATGAGTGAAAAGGATGGGGCTATATATTTTAATAGTGGTTAATCAATAAACACACTTCTTTGGAGATTGGTTCTTTCTTTCTTTTTTTTCTTTTTTTGAGACAAAGTCTTTCTCTGTTGCCCTGGCTAGAGCGCAGTGATGTCATCACAGCTCACTGCAACCTCAAACTCCTGGGCAAAAGTGATCCTCCTGCCTCAGCCTCCCCAGTAGCTGGGACTACAGGTGTGTACCACCATGCCCGGCTAATTTTCCTATTTTTTGTAAAAGAAGGGTCTCGCTCTTGCTGAGGCTAGTCTTGAACTCCTAGCCTCAAGTGATCCTCCTGCCTCGGCCTCTTAGAGTGCTAGGATTACAGGCATGAGCCACTGCACCCAGCCAATTGATTACTTCTGTACTTATTTTGGTGATGCTTGAGCTCTTTTGGTTACTTCAGCACTCAAAGCTCTTCTGGATATCAGTCAATATTCCTTTCCTTCATTGATTATTTTAAAAAAATCACAATTCACCTTTACTATTACCTCTTTAGAATACGTGTTTTACCTGGAGATCACCTCAAATATTTACCCAATTTAAATAGTATGAAAATGTTATGTAGAAACTACTGTCTCAGAAATATTTGTACAGAAAGATCTTTTTCAGGACTTCTCCTTAAGAAAATATTTTTGATTGAATGATTTGGGAGAGAATATTTGAGAGTTTGAAAAATCATGTTCTTTCATCTATTTAATGACAACAATTATGTGAACCCAGAATTCAAAAGATAGGGCTTAGATTGCAGATTCATTACCTTACAGGCCCAAAGAAACCATTGATATGCCACTGCTTGGTTTATAAATAAATGTCTGGAGAGTGGTAGTCGTGGCCGAGTGGTGAAGCCGGTAGACGGGAAATAAATGTCTTGGGATATTTTAGGACTAAGGCAGAAACAATTAACTCATTCACTAGGTCATTAAATATGAAATTTCCGATTTTGAATCAAAAGTGTAGTTTATTAAATTGCAAACAAGAAGCAGTACAATTAATCAAAGTATGCAAATAAACAATCACACAGTTTTGCCATCTTAATGGTAGCTTGTTTATGCCAGCAGTGAAGAATGCTGGAGAGCGAGTGGTGACGACATTGTGAAAGGTGATTTCCACAACTGGTTGACAATTGAATATTTTTCCTTGCAAGAAGTGGTCCAAAGCCTGGAAGAAGTGGTAGTCAGTTGATGCAAAGTCCGGTGAATACCGAGGATGACAGAGAGTTCCAAGTCCAGCCTCTGTAGTTTGAACAGCGTTGTTTGCAACATGTTGCCAAACGTGGTCTTGCAAGAGGATCGGTCTGTGTCAACCAGTCTCAGCTCCTTAATTGCAAGCATCCTCATCATTTCATCTAGTTGGTTGCAGTAGACATCTGCTGTAATGAATTGACCAAATTTCATGAAGCGGTGGTGGGTAATACCAGCGTTGGACCACCAGACAGAAACTATTAGCTATTTTTGATGAAAATTCAATTTTGGACTGTGTTTCAGCACTTCATCTTTAGCCAACCATTGTGCCAAATGCTTACAATTGTCAAAAAGAATCCTTTTAACATCACATGTAACAATGTGGTGTAGAAATGGTTCACTTTTACGTTGTGACAGGAAAGAAAGGCAAGGTTCGAGACGATTTCTCTTTAGACGCTCATTTAATTCATGTGGAACCCATCTATCCAGCTTCTTTACCTTGCTGATTTGTTTCCAGTGGTCCAATATTGTTGGAATAGTAACATTAAGCCTTGCTGCTAATTCATGTGTAGGCTGAGATGGACTCGCTTCCACTACAGCTTTCAGCTTATCTTTATCCACCTTGGGCTCAGGTTGCCCATGTGGCTCATTTTCAAGATTAAAATCACCAGATGGAACTTCTTCAACCATCAATGTAGTGTGTGTTCATTAGCCACATCCTTCCTGAACACTTCGTTGATATTTCTAGCTATCTGCACTGCACTGGTTTCATGATGGAACTCATATTCAAAAACAAGAGTTTTTACTTATCTGTGGTTTCACAAAAATTGCTCTAAAAAACTTGAAAAGATAATCACAAGCCATAATGTGCATTTGAAGGAATGAGGACGTATCTTCACAATAAAAATAAAACAAGAAGTGTCAAAGTGAAATGTCAGAGACATCAACTGTCAAACAGTACTTAAGGAAATCAGACATGTCATACTTAATAACCTATTAGGTACCTTTTCAACAAAGTAAGGGTATGTTATCCCCAGGGGTGGATGGTTTTTAGCTACTAATTTGTGCTTATGCATACAGATAAAGAAAATATTTTGGTTGGGTTTAGATACGCTTCAATCAAATAATACATGGCTCTCAGACATTTGGGTTTGCTTATTGATGTTTGACATTTAATTTTAGAAATTAGAAACCTTTTGAAAGAAAAATCTCCTTTGTGTTTCATTTTCCTACTTATACTAAAACCAAGAATTAACATGATTTTTGAGGGATTTATATAACTCAAGATTAATTTAAGAACATATGGCTATAAATATATTTGTAGTAAAGATAGCCTACCTTGATATTCTTGGAAAACCCTTTAATTCGAATGATTGTTTTTCGTAACAGGTCCACTGGTGTTGAGTTGAATTTCATGGCTAATTTCCACATGCAAACACTTGCTCACTAACTGATCACAAGATTCTCGTAGAGACTGGACAGGCCTTCTTCTGAGTTTATCTCAACACAGTATTGCTGACAGCTATATCGGTTAACTGAATTTGCTCTTAAACTTGTAACTCTATTTATATCCCTGTCCCTAAAAGATCTTTAAAAGGCCACAGTAATTTATTATTTTATTGTTTTTATGTGAAATGTTGGTTGAGTACGAGAAGCATTTGTCTGATTTATTTAAAAAGTTGTACCTATGTGGAATTAGCTTTAAATAAATCCCACAAATATACTCTCCTAATACATCTGGCTTTAACTTTTAGGATTTAATTTCTAACATACGATTTTTTTGAAATAAAGCTTTGTGTAATCCAGCAGAGTCTAAACGTTTATAATGAGTATTTTTTCAAACAATCTGAAACTTACAAAAATGTTGCACTAATGAAGAAGATTTTTTTCCTGAACCATTAGAAGGGTGCTGCCAATGTGATGTTCCAACACCTTTGAAAATTTTGAGTACATTTCCTAAAAACAAGAACATTCTCTGCACAGCCACAGTGCTATGACAAATAAGAAAACTAACAATGATACATTTCCACCAGCTAATAATCATGCCCCATTCAAGTTTTACCATTTTCTCAATAAAGTGCTTTTTAGATGAAAGATCTAATTCTGAATCAAGCCTTTCATTTAGCTGTCATGTCATTTAGTGTCTTTCAGTCTGAAACAGTTCCTCAGTCTTTCTTTGACTTTCATGCCTTTGATAATTTTTAGAATTATAGGCCCGTTATTTTGGAAAATGTTGTCAATTTTGATTTGTCTGATCTTTCCTTGGGATTAGATTCAGTTTATTCTTTTTTGGTAGAAATATAATAGAAACGATTTTGTCTGTTTATTGCATCTATTGATCAGATAAAATCTGTTGTTTGGATGTGGTTTGTTTCCACCAAAATTCATGTTAAAATTTGATTCCCAGTGTGCTGGGAGGTATGGCCTAGAGGAAAGTGTTTTGGTCATGCAGGCAGATCTTGCCTGAATAAATTAATGGTGTTTTGCAGGAGTGAGTTCTCCCCCTTTGTGGGACTAAATTAGTTACTGCTCTCATGTTTGGTCTCTTAGCACAAGCCCGCTTCCCCTTCTCTTTTCTACCATGAGTTGAAGCAGTAGGAGACCCTCACTTGATGGGCTTTCTGATCTTGGAATTCCCAGCCTCCAGCCAAATATAGTCATGTACTGCATTATGACATTTTGGTCAACATCGGAACATAATGGTCCCAACAATAGGACCAACAAGGATGGTGGTTCCATAAGATTATAATATCATATTTTTACTGTACCTTTTCTATGTTTAGATACACAAACACCATTGTGTTACAGCTGCCTGCAGTGTTCAATATACAACAACATGCTGTATGGTTTTGTAGCCTAGAAACAATAGGCTATACCGTATGGTCTAGGTTTGTAGTAGGCTATACCATCTAGGCTTTAGTAATTATATTCCATGAAAGTCATGCAATCATTAAGCAATGAATGACTGTAAGCTTTTTATGAACCTTTTAAAAAAATCTAATACATTTAGGTGATACAAGATGAATTCCATTACATGTATATATTGTATAGTGGTGGAGTCTGAACTTTCAGTGTACCCATCACTAGAGTAGCATACATTGCATGCCATAGGTGATTTTTCTTCCTTCACCCTCCCCACCCTGAGTGAGTCTCCAATGTCCATCATACCACTCTGTGTGCTCTTCTGTACTCATAGTTTAGCTCCCACTTATAAGTGAAAACATGTGGCATTTATTTTTCCATTCCTGAGTTACTTCACTCCGGGTAATGGTTTCCAGTTCCATCCAAGTTGCTGCAAAATACATTATTTAATTCTTTCTTATCACTGAGTAGTACCCCATGGTGTGGGTACACACCACACACACACACACACACACACACACACACACACATATATACACACACACACCACATTTTCTTTATTCACTCATCAGTTGAAGTGCACTTAGGTTGATTCCATATCTTTGCAAATGTGAATTGTGCTGCAATAAACATACAAGTACAGGTATCTTTTTGATATGATAATTTCTTTTCCTCTGAGTAGATACCCAGTAGTGGGATTGCAGAATCAAATGATAGACATATTTTTAGTTGTTTGAGAAATCTCCATTCACGTCTCCATAGAAAGGGTACTAATTTATATTCCCATCAACAGTGAACAAGTGTTCCTTTTCCACCACATCCACACCAACATTTATTGTTCTTTGATG